>CM019754.1:40099707-40143338 GCA_009761765.1 Phenacoccus solenopsis | reverse complement strand
TTGGGTGTTGATGGGGCGAATTATACTTTTGAAGGGATATGATTGCATTGTGGCCCATACACGAGCGGATTTTGCAGCGGATTTACAGTGGATTTGATCCCCTGAGGTCAAATCCGTTTGAAATTCCGATAGTTAAGGGAGTACTTCGGATTTTGAGAATTCACGTTGAATCGCATCCGGGGATTTGATGTTAGGATCAGATTCATTTTAGCCATTAACAGTGGTACTCGTTCCTTCGAACTTGATCGGATCTGTTCCTATGAATTTTTGTTGATAAAGTGATAATAATTTAATTTCTACTTTAGTACTTTTTTATATAGAATTTTCAAGTGATTTTTATTTTGTTTTAACGTAATGGCACAAAAAGTACAACTTGAGTGGTCTCGTACTTTCATAAGTAAAAATATCTCGATTTTCTAGCCACCTTTTTACCCATTTCGACCTCTTTTTTTTTTCTCCGGAATATTTCGTAAATCATAAAGATTCCTAATGCTGCAATAGCTTTTTTTCGTGACATTTTAAAACTTAAAAATTGTTAAAATGGTCAAATTTCAACACTTATCACTTCACTTCTTATCTAAACTGCGATGAATCTGATCCCAAATGTTATGACTAGTACATAACATCTGGAAAACAGATCAGATCACTCCACAGCATCAGATTCCATGAAATTCATCGGATTTGTACCCCCTTAACTGGCAGACTTGATTCATGGAATCAAATCCCACGGATTTGCACGATTTACAAATTTCATGTTAGTGGCCGAAGGAGCGGATTTGATCCGGCGGATGAAATCCTCTCAGATCCGTAGGATTTTATCTGTGGGATGAAATCTGCTGTAAAATCCGCTCGTGTATGGCGCTGTACATACAAGGTACGAGGAATGAGGATCATTTTTTGTTATATTTTCTATGGAAAGTTTTATTGCAAATAGTTCTGCAGAGAAATAACTAATAAAGTTAAGAATTTGAGATACTTAATTAAATTTTAAAAAAAAAATTTCGACTAAAATTTTTCCGAATTTTTAAATGATAAGATATGAATTCTGAAACTAAAAAATCAAACTACCCAAAAATAAATTTTTTTGAAATTTTTCAATTTTCTGAAAACTTGCAACATGCTTTCATTAACCTTGAGGACTGAAATTTTCTTCACATTGTCCAAGTTGGTTATTTAGCACATGCTTTCCTATCATCCTTTCCAACTTGAAAAAAAGAAAAAAAGAAAGAAAGAAAAATTCAATCCACTCTGCTGTATAAGCATCGCTTGTACCATATTTAGTAATCCACGAGGTCATGAATTCTTTATAGGCGTCTTGGAATTCTTCGTCTTTCGGTTTCGGTGGTTCCGATGATTTTTGGTTTTTTTTGCTCGTTTCAGCCAAAATATATTTAATTGGATGGGATTCCTAAAGACATAAATGAAAACATTGAGGATAAAAGTTGACAGGATTTTTTGCAACATTACCACTTACGATTTTTTTTCCTACTTTGTCCTTCGTAAATGTTACTATTCCGGTGAAGTACTGACCCGGTGTTATAGATTTGGGTAATCTGAAATATTAAATTGTTAATTAATTTTTTTTTTTTTCAGAGTATACAGTTGGGATAAAAATGACTCACTTATCATTAGCCACACAACCTAAATAAATGGGTACAACAGTAGAGCTACGTCCGACTAAGGTTAAAGATTTGAATTTTTTTCCAAACGTCGCATTATTCGAAGTAGTAAATACGTCGATATTGATACAATTGGCTAACTTCTGCGACAGTAGCATAGGCATATCGGTCAACTTTTCCAATAAGTCTTTTCTATCATGTCTTACTTGTTGTTTAACCACGTAATCGCCTTTTCTAATTTCACCGAATACTGAAATAGCATAGGGAAAGATTTACACGTGCTTGATGCGAATAAATGTGAATTTTTAATATAGCGAGATTTTACTTTATCTGGGAATGCGTCTCCGGCGGCAATATAGCGTTTATTACTGTCAAACAGAAGCCACATTTGCGATTCGTAATCGCTTTCATATAAATAATCGCTGAGCACCGGCGATATGAGAGTTACTTCTGTAGTTTTGCTTATATGGAAATTATACGTGAGTACTAGACTATAGATGACGGTACTGGGAGGAATTAGATCTCGTTCGCTGTTCAGCGGTGCGATATTCGAGTCCACCAATCTGCAGAGTAAGTAAATTAGTGAATTGAAACGATGGGGTTATTAGGCTTAAACTGGGACTTGCTTTAATACGCTGACGTTATTTTTAAGACAAGCGTTCACTTGTACTTCCTCGGTTTGTAAACTGGGATATAAATCGAACGAATACAGGCCTTCGGCGTGATTCATTATTAATTCAGGATGACTAGGTCGACATCCGGAAAATCGTACGCTGTAGTTGAGTTTCATTTCGCCCAAACTGCTCCAGAATTTGGCTAGGGTTACTTGAAGTATTAAACCGCCCTGCAAAATAAACGTAGGTAAGGAATGCTTTCTGAGTTTTCAAATGATAAAGAAATCATAGAAGTACGCACTTTAACTTGGAAAGCCAATGGCGATTCGTTTTTATCGTAGACGAAAAACATTTTATGGTATTCGAGGGTGCTGCAAGATTTTTTTGGAAGGATTTGCGAACAGTGTAAAATAAATCGGCCAGATTTTTCTTTGGATGTGGGTAAATTTTCGACTTCAACGGCTGCAGTGACATTGCGCTAGTACTAGTGTTTTTTTTTTTTTTTAAGAAATACAAATTTTATGTTGGGATACTTACTCGCCCATGTTACCTCTTTGGGTACTTCGATAAAATATCTTTTGATAGTATTTGGGCCAAATGCGACGTCGGTAAATTTTACCTCCGGTTTATTGGACGATTCATCCAAAGTATCGTATTTCAGCACAGTAACCTCGACTTTGAAAACTGCTCCTTTTTCCGGTTTCGAAGAATCGAAAGCTTTGATCCTAAAATGGATTCAAATTTTGAGTTTTTTTTTAGCCGAGTTTTTAATTAAAAATTACGGCTATTACAGCCTATTTGATTTGGGAACGAGAGGTTTATCTAACATAATGTATTTCCCCTTCGATTATGGTAGAGGCGGGAAGGGAGTATGGATGAAGATTTCTTGAAATCTGGCGAGAGATTCTTCGTGCGAGTGCACGAAAATTTTTTTTTCGGATTTTCGATTCATCTCGAAATGGCGGTTCGCTCAAATTCTGAGAGGGTATGAAGGGGGAGGGAGATACTTGAAAATTTTAATTCCTGTTCATACAAAAAGTGACTCAAGGACGACAAAATATCCAAATTTCAACTTCCTAAGTGAATTTAGACGGGAGCTGGAGTAAAAAAAAGGTTTTTGAGGAGGTTTTGAACGATGAACTTTCTCGAATCTTCCATATCTCCTCACTAAATAGACATGGAAAGGTTATACCTTCTATATGGAGTGAGTTTATGACAAGAATACGCCCTCTCAAATTTGAGTCAAAATAGATCCAAAATGGTGGATGGCCAAAATTTGAGGAAGGTTTGAGGAGCCTCAAATAGCTAAGATTTGGTAAATGTGGATTCATCTGATTACCACTAACAACATATTTTACCTTCACACGTGATTTTGGAAGTGGGGGATGTGATGTTATTGCCCTCGAAATGTGGTGAAGGTGAACGAAAGGTCGAAAATATTGGATTTTGATTTCACATGACCGAATATCCTAAATAACTATTTACATGTCAGGTGGGTTTGAAGGAAAGTTGGAGTGAAAAATGGTTATGAGGGGAGGGGAAGATCAATTTGGAAAATTCTCCGAATCTTTCAAATTTCCTCACCAAATCTACCTAAAATACTCAAACTTTGTATGTAGGGTTTGTGTGGACTAAAATATGATTTTTTTCAATTTGGGTTGAAATGGATCCAAAGAAGATAGTTCGACAAAATTTGAGGAAGGCATAATCAGCCTCAAATGGCAAAAATTTGATAAATATGGCTTCCACTGATTCTTGTCGGTAGTACAAATTGTAAATTAATTTTTTAGGTAAGTTCGATAGGATAAATGGCGGAGGAAGCGGGTCGTCAGAATCTTCTCATCAAATCAACCTAGAAAAATGAAACTTGCGTGTGGAGTTGGTCAGTGACCAGAATTATGACTTTTTGATTTGGATCAAAATGACGGATTATCAAAATTTGAATAGAGGTTGAGGAACCTCAAATTAGTAAAAATGGCATGAAAACGTTGACAACATTACGTAAGAATTTTAACAAGCTTGAAGTAAAACTCAGCTGTAATAATGTAATATGGAAGCTTACAACTTTTTTTTTTTTTAGGTTAGAAAAAAAATTATTGAATTTCACTTACGTTGTGGCATGCACTCCGGATAATAAAGCTGTAGGATCCACTCTAACAGCAAATTCTCTGGTGGTATTGATCATTTCTAAGTATTTTGGTAATGAGACCCAAGGGGCATCGCAAACCAACACCAAATGCATGTTAAAATTTATCTTTATTTTGGGATCTGATTAATAAACAAAATATTCAAAATTATACAAAGTTTTTTTTTTTTTTTTTTTTGTTTAATATACGATAGGTCGATCCTCGATACCTACCAACTTCGTCGTTGTTCAAGAAAATAGGCTCGACTGAGACTCTAGCGTCTGTTATAGCGTTAGAGCGTATGATGATACCTTTCCCTCCTTGCGTAGGGATGGTCACATGAAATCTAACCGGACAATCGATTTCTTTATGGTAATTTACCAAATGATCGTAAGCTTTTTCAACCTAAACGAATTGTAATGAAAGTAATATCGACTGTGGAAATATTTTTTATTTATTTTTTCTTACGCATATTTATTCATATCGTACCTGTAGCAGCCCATATCCTTGAGCGAAATAATCATAAGTTTCGTGAAAGTAAGCGGTATTCTCCAAAGCTCTTTTCACGAAATAAGGTGAATAAGGGATATCATTTTGTAGCAAACCGGATATAAGTAGAGCTAAAATAATCAACAAAATTAAAATTATTTTTCGTGAAGCAGGTATTAGGGCACACTTATTTACTCATTGATGTTTTTTCGAAAATGGAAATACGTTGACAGAAAAAGTTTTCAAATGAAGTCAAAGTTTGTTAAAAAAATTTCAGTCCTTCAAGTCGAAATTCGCCTTTCCTATAATAATGTTAAACAGTAAACATTTCATCACTTTTTGTGAAATTCTTTCAACAACGAAGGTTATACAGAGTGATAGGACAAATACATTACTATTACTAAGCCCCCGTTATTGTATGGTTCTCCTTAGGCTGTAACCTATCTATTCATAGAAGCAAAAAAGGAATACTTGAAATGCATAGAAAATTATATAATTCTATGAAAATTTGATCACAGTGAATGTATTTATATCTTAAAAAAATTAATTATAATTTTTGCTCAACTTCAAAATTGAAGGAAATATGGGAAATCATTCCATGCTTTATAGCTTTTAGCTCCTTCAGTTTTAAAGATAGGCAAAACCCTTTCATGACTTTTTCCATTCTCCTTTTTGATTGTATATATTGTAAGAAAAATTGAATTGATGAGAATTTTATCCTGGTGACTTAACATTTTTATTGCCATGAACATAATAAGAAAAAATTTGATTTCAATGATTTTTTTTCTGTTTGAATGAATAGTATTTGAAGAGGAGGAAAAGTTTTCAAGCTGTTGCCTATCTTTAAACCTAAAAGAGGTATAATCAGGGTCTTAGGATATATCAATGGGAGAGGTTTTAAAAATTATTTTCAGAATATACGCTTTGTAGTCTATAGCCCAAGTAAGGGGGGGGGGAGGAGGGAGGAATTTTTTCAGGAGGCATGAATTCTTTTTAATGAAGAAATTCATGAATATACTGCAGAACATAATTTAAAAAGATTTTTCATTGTAATGATTCATAAATTCGAGTGATCATAATCAGATCATAATCAATTGATTATTAACCTTTTTTTTTTTTTTTAATTTGAGAATAGGTTTTGAATGTCAGAAGAGAGAATTTCGGTTAGAGAAGAGGAGCGAAAGAATCGAGTGCGTTGATGGAGGAAGTCTGTGCACTCGAGGAGGATGTGACGGATAGTCAAAGGGGACTGGCACGAAGTGCAGAATGGAGGAGGAGGTGACTAAAAAGAAGTTTAATGTTTATTTTTTTCAAATGAATATTAAAAATATTTTTTGAATTCCTGAAAACTGAAAAAAAAAAACACAGCGAAGTTTCTTTACACTTCTAGCAACAAAAACATATAAGCTTAGATAGGTGAAAAAATTTAAATTTATCAAAATAGTTTTTTTTTATTATTTATTGTAGAATTTTTTCAACTTCGAAGATGAAATTTTTCTACCCAACTACTAGATCATTTGACAACCTTCATTATGCACTTACTTCGACTAATGAAAAAAAAAATGTTCCACCATCATACATATTTTATGACTTGTTAATCTCGTACTTGCCTAAAGCTCCACATACGTGTGGAGATGCCATACTAGTTCCGTTTAATAATTCGCTACTCTTAAGCGTATAGTTAGGGACGGAAGCAATAGCACCTCCAGGGGCGCATACGGTAATACCGCGATCTCCGTCCAACGTAGGGCCACGGGAACTCCACGAATAACAAGTAGCTGGCACTTTTTCTCGCATGGAGTAATCTATGGCCATCATATCAGGCGATACGAAGGCTCCAACACCTAGTTGAAGTTTATAGAGAATTAATACGAAATAGATAATTGAAGGGAAGTCGAGATAACTTTATACCTATTATGTTGTTTGTGGATATAGAAGGAGGTGTGCCAATGGTAAACAGTGCTGGACCATGATTACCACCAGCAGCTACCCAAACTACTCCGTATTTGTCGACTACTTCGTTCATTAATTCGCCTAGTCGTCTTTTAAAAATTAAAAAAAAATTAATTTCATATTTAAGTAACCTATCCTAAGCTGAATAGAAATACCTACCCTGAGCTACTGAAATGAGTCATCTCACCGTAGCTCATATTGATCAAATGAATTTTCTTGTTATTTCGACAATTTTGCATGATTCTTATCATAGCGCGAGATAAAGCTGTACCCGTTTCCATCGTGTTAATTCTATTATCAGCTGAAAGATAAGAATGGGTTAAAATTTGAGCTAAATCAGGCGATCATTTCATTTTCACGCTGGCGTACCTATAGTTAGGGAAATTATTTGCGCTCCTGGAGCTACTCCATTTTTAGATGGATCTTCGGGGAAATTAGCAGCTGTAATGGCAGCAACGTGAGTCCCGTGGCGAGCTGAAATACGATTTAAATTTAATCAATATCTGAAATGCACGTGAAAGATTTTCCAAATATTAAAATGCACTTACAAGCGCAAATGACAATTTCCAATATATTTCCGTTATCGTGTACGTTAAAGGAATACGTGAATGGTATTTCAGCTGGGAAAGTAGCGTAACTACGTGGGTTGACAGTGAATTCCGTTAATAGCGTGCAAGATTCTAAATCTCCTTTTTCAGATGTATCCATGACCGCACTTTAAACCATTTTTAATTAGTATTTCGTTTAGTTCGGTATTAAGATCTAAAATCAGTAACTCACTTCCAATTGGTACCGTCGTGAAAAAGAACAAAATCATAAACTGCACCAGGATCATTATATTTTTTATCCAAACTATTAAGTACTTCGACTTGATTCTCCAATTCCTCTTTTAGCAGTTTATCCTCTCGAGATACTTCTTTACCTTCGCACCTCTAACATAGTTGAATTTTGAATTAAAAAGAGAATTAAATAAATAAAAATATACAGATGAGGAGGGAAAATGGATAAAATAATACTTTATTAAAATCTTGGGATTTCTGCGAACACTGAGCTAATGTAGTCTTGAACGGGCCATCCCATAATTTTTCTTTCCTAATTTTATCTACCCGATCTTTGACGTATCGATTCATTATTTCATAAGCGTTTCGTATACCAATTCTGTACTCGCCGGATGGATTTTTCCATTTTTTCGGAATCTAAAAAATGAAAAATTAAAATGTAGGTTTCACCTTTTCACTTGGCATCATTCTAAATTAATATTACCTTCAGAATACGCCCTGATAACCCTTGTATTTCGCCATTAATTGGCTTCACTACGGTGGACGTGTTGATATCTCCAGCACCGCTACAATCGTAGCGTTCAATAATTTTAGGCTTGCCATCAGTGGTAACCTAGGCACAGAAATATATGAGTTGATTGACATCGAGATAAATTAAAAATTAAGTCAATACCTGTAATCCTGGCGCACTGGGGTCTACTCCGGAATCGAAAATAGCGATTACTACTCCCCTGCCATCATATTTCGGATATTTTGATAGGAATGATAAGACTCCGGTTTCTTTTTTGGGAAGAAGAGCCCATGTTGGAAAATCCAAATCGCCCATTTTAATTTAACATCAATTTAGTATAGACTATAGTGACGAATCAAAAAAAAAAGAGCTAAGTTAAGCGATTTGTAATTATATTATAATAAATTTTACAAGTCATGATAAATAATGTAAACAAAAATTTGGACCGGTGAGTACTCGTTGTATGATATTTTAGTTATGTTCGTACCTGATGGAAGAAAGAAAGTAAATCTAATTTTTGAAAGCAAGACTCTATAAATAGGTTGTTATGAGTTGAAAATGTCTTATTTATATTATGAATATCATTCAATTACTTAACACAAGTTATTTTTAATTAACAGTTATTGCATTATATTTATTTGTTGTCTATGTGGAAATTTAATAATGCAAAAATTTATTCAATATTTTTTGCAATGTTTACATTTTTGTTTCTGCCATACAGTGTTGCTAACAATGTAATATTAAAATAATGAAGGAATCGGTTTTATTTAAAATTGTGATCATGATTGATTTGAGAAAAATTATTGCAAACGCTTGAAATTTATTTTAAAAAATTATTAATATTACAAAATCATTAAATGTAATTTTAATGTACTTCATTTTTCATTCAAATCATCATGACAGCAAATATAAATTATTCATATTGCTTAACATGGCGTATCCTAACGCCCTCTATTGTCCATCTTTAATTTCGTGTTTCGATGTCACCTTTTCATTGATAATTTCTGATAAAAACATGTATGAAATTTAAATTTATTTTGTTGTAATATATAATAGTAATTATATTAATCGCTACTCATCTGTAAATTTATCGAACGTTATAGTGGATTTTAGTGAGAATCATCTGTCCGTAATTCTATTATGTGGTATGAAATATTTTTGCCTTTGGGATGCTTGTTTGTAACAACAAGTCTTCCTTTCATAGTAGCAGTACCCTTAGTACATAAATGGCAATACAGTGGAAATGTAAGTATCCGCATACATTAAATATCTATCGTTACTACACTATCGTAATTTACGAAACATATTTTACAATGCTCAGTGGCATTGTATTAACTTGTTATGATACAATTCAATGTAATTGAGTTGAATAAAATGTTCAACGTATTTTTCTAGAAATTCAATCGTTACACAGATGATAACTGGGTGAAAGTCTTTTGGCACAGAGATCACCATTTAACTGGCAATCCATTCAAACCAAATGTAAGCGTAAAGATTTCGTAAGTAGAAAAAACCAACGTAGTATTAAACTCAACTGTGATTTCAGGGAATTGCAGCTCTTCCTGACGAACCACCGGAACAACTCAACAAGAAGGACTAATTTAGTTTAAATATTAGTATAAAGTATGCCATCGTACATGGATTGTTTTTATTTCGAGTCAAATATATTTAATTATCTGTACCGCTGTAGAATAATTTGTTTCAGTGAAAATCGAATGAATGATTTGAAGAAAAAGACTTCTTATTTTTTAATTTATATTTTTCTACAAATTGAGAAAGTGCAATCGTAAATATATTCGAAGGATCTTCTCTGGTTGGTAAGTTCATTATTTCGAATTCGTATCATGGTTTCGGTTTCTTTTGCGAAATATTTCTGGGCATCGTTGCCCCTGCTCTAGCGGGCGGTACGAGTTGCTTATCAGTCTTCTAAAGGAAACAATGAAAGTATATGTTATGAATATATTGTTATGAGTAATATGGCACTTGTAAGGGATAAGCTTACAGTAGAAGATGGCGTCGATCTTCTTGGTAGTGTTTGACTTTCTGTAATCTTTTTATCGTACATACCAGGCACTTCGACTACCTCGTAAGAAGAAGTGGTTGAACGTTCCATGCTGCAAAATATAAAACATTGGCATTCAAAGATATAATCACCAAAATACAAAATTAGCGGGAAAATTTTACAATTTTATTATTAATTTTTCTTCGGCAATGATAAATAACTCACCGCCGTACTTCCATCATGTTATGAAGCATTAATGATTGCAAAAGCAACAAAATCTGCATTATATTAAGGAATACGTGCTCTAGACGAAATAGGATTTGTGAATGGGTGAAATAAACTACGTATAGTACCTGTTACTCCGCGAATCTGATTTTTTAAATAAATCACTGATACGACCTTTGAGATCTCTCTTTGGAACGGATTCTGGATCAGGAATGATATTGGAAGAAATACTGCAATTCGAACCCGGATTACCCTTCGCGAAAAAAATGAAATTTCATCACTCAGGAAATGTATTACATGAAAGAATTGTGAGTAAACAATGCATTGCTAAGACTGGATATGTATCCAACACTTGGCAAAGGTTAAGTTTGAATTTCGAATTACAAAATAATATTTACAAACATGTGAAAAAATTCCACTACGTTGTACCTGACTCGCCGAGCTTAATGGAAATGCATCGGAGTCGTCGTCGATACTACGAGATGATTTAGCGAATTTTTTTAGTTTACCCAAGAGTCCTTTTTTCTTTTTTCGCTCCAGTGTCGATGGCAACATTTCACTATGAGTTGAGCCACCAGATAAGCGACTGTAATTGATTCGAGAAGTTTTAGAAAGAAAAAAAAAATATATTCATGTAAATATATGTGGATGCAGTATTAAATTTAAAGGTATACCTATCGAATGTTTGATCGTATTTAAGATTAGCACGAGGGTTAAAGGAATCATCGAAGGATTGGAAACTAGTCAAGCTACCATCTGTGTCTTCATCCGTTCTCCATATCACCTGTTACAACATGATAATTTATAAATCATTAAAAAAATTATTTTTAAAGGAACATCATTTTCGTGTTAGATAGTTACAAAATATATTTAATTTATTATTATTTATGTAAAATCTGTTTACTTGTTCTTGTTGTTCTCCTGTTGGCGCTGTTTGTTCTAATGAAATACATTTTCTGTATAAACTGCCTCTTCTCTGAAGACCGCTAGTGACATCGGCAGTCTTATCCGACTCGGTAGATGCAGGCCTTGAAAATTTATTCACATATGTAAAAAACAATCCATCAATACCTAAATCATACGACTCCAATAATCCAAATATTTCGTACCGTCTAGAAATGAAAGCTTTTCTGGCCACATCTCTGTTGAAATTGGGAGTATAAGTGTTCTGATTGCTTTTAATTTGTCTAGTGGCTTCGAATAATCGTTGTAAAATTTGTTGTTGAGATGCATTCGGGTCTTCTTTCGATATAGAGCTTTCTTTAAATTGAAAAAAACATTAGGCCAACAGTTAATGTTTTTCTTTCAATAATATCGAATTGTTAAGTCATTAAAAGTACATACCACGAGATGTATTTCTTAATTCAACCGATGATTCGCGAGACGAATTCTAAAATAAATCAACGAATGAGGACAAAGCAATATTTTATTTATAACGTTTAAAATATTTTTCAACGGGAACTTACTTGCTTTCGATTTGGAACTGGCGGAAGTCCTTTGTCTATGTTAGGTACAGTCTTGGATAATTCATTCACCAAATCGAGAATATAATTTAATTTTTTCTGATCATAATCGGTAGCGTTAGGTCTGCTCGTTTGTCTTATGACATCTTTCTCTCTCTCCATTCTTTCTTTTTCTCTTCTCAATTTCTCATTGGTGGTTCGTAGTTTGGCGTGGGCATCGCGTAGTTCTAGCAAATCGCATTGTAACTAGAAAAAGAATGATACATGGGATTTGAGATACTTGTAAAGATTTCTTGATGGTATACCAGGAGGGCTAAAGTTTTGGGGAAAATGAGGTACCCCCATTCCTGAGTATATTATATTATGAAATCAGTAATTCTTTCAAATTTATCTAATATTTGCAAAATACAGAAATTTCAATAAGTATATTCCAATGTAGAAAATTTGTATTTATCATTTTCATTTGTTTTTTCAATAAAAGAAGAGAAGAAAAAAATTTTAATTAAAAAAATAATTTATTTTTAAAAATTAAAAAAATAAATAAAACGATCAACTTTGATTAAAAATGATTAAAAAAATAATAAAAAAGTAAAAAAAAAAATCAAAATGATGATTCTTCATTTGCATTCTTGACTATTTTTAACTATATTTGACAAATGTCCAATTTTTTATGAATGGACATATCTATTTATATTCTATAGGAATGCAACATGGCTGCTTACATTTTATTTTAACATTTTCATTTAAGTTAATAATCAATTTTTTTCGTTGCCATAGAATTTAAGCTTATGATTCAAACGCAGCTTATCATGCAAAAGTCTTTTATAGTCTGAAACTCAGAAAATAAATTCTAAAGCTGGACACCCGTCCCCTCTCCCTCTCCTTTCAAGTCTTTGTACGGCATTACTGAGGTAGGTTAAGTACTAACTTCGTGAAGTTTCTTTTTCGTTTCTTCTTGCTCTTCTTCGGCATTCTTTTTCATCTGTTCTAGTCTTCGTTTCATTTCTAAACGTTCTTTGTCTCTCTCTCTCTCCACCTTTGTATTGAATTAATGATAATTAATTTATGAAAAGTTAACAGAAATAAAGGAAAATTCTGAATCGATGAAATAAAAAATTACTTCGAATAACGTTTGTCGTAGATCTCTCGCTAAAGTTGACGTTTCTTGTAGTAACCTGTTTTGTTCTTCTCTTTCCTTTTGCCAGGCTAATTCCATTCTGGTTTTCAAACCCGCTGTCTTCGTTCTGCCAGATTGGAATAATCTTTCTTCTTCCAACTAAAAAGTTGAAATGATTCGTGTGATTTTAAGATGTGAGAGTAGAGAAGATAATTTAATAATGAGTATTACTAATAATCGACATTACCTCGTTTATTCGTGAAGTCATCTCTGACATTCTGACATCCCACGCTGATCGTTCGGACACCAGTTCAGTCTTCAGTCTTGAGCTCTCAATTCTAGCTTCGGAAAGCTCATCTTCCATGCAACTAATTTGTTGCTCGAGGGTGGCTACTTGTGTACGTAGCTCTTCAGCCTATAATATATTTCAATCGTTAGTATTCGTCGATGCTGAAGTTTTAATGAAATGAGCTAGGCAGATAGACCTACCTCTTCAGAATTAGTCACTGATGTTGATTGATTAGGAGATTTTGTTTCATTGGCGTTTTTCTGGCTGTTTTCTAATAACTGTTTGTATTTGTTGCGTTCGTGTTTGAATCGCATGACTTGAGCTTGAACATCCTTCAGTTCGGTCGATATAGCTGATACGTGGTTTTCGTAGCGTATTTTTAAAGCCGCTATTTCCACTTTACGCGCCTTTTCTTCGTTGTGAAGCTTGGCTTTCAGTTCGGTTATTTCAGTTTCCAAGGCTGACGCATCGGCTACCATGTTGTGTTGTACTTTGATCACTTTGTCGAAATCGTCTAATTTTCTTTGTAGTTCTTCATTCTGAAATATGGTTGTAAGATTAAATGATTATGATTCGTGTAATTTGGTGTACTCTTAATTGATGCACTTCAAAAGAAACCTACGTCTTTTCGCATATGCTCTAATTGATCTCGTTGCTGTGATGCCTCTTTATGAAGTTTCTCCAATTCGGATTCTTTCACTTCCAGTGATAATTTAACTTTGTTATACTCCAACTTGAAGGTTTCATTATTGGATACCGAATTCTCTAATTCCTTTATTTTTTCCTAACAAAATAAACATCATAAAATTTACAAGAATGGTTCGATATAAGCTCTTTTAAATTATAGTAGACTATTTTCGTACTTCTAAGCGTAGTTTTTCTTTTATCCAGTTATCTTGTCTACTGTTGTAAGTCTCTCGTAAAGTTCTTAGCTCGTTTTGAACAGTAGCTAGTTCTCGCTGAGCACACAGTACTTGACTGAATAAAAATTATTTCGATCAATATTATTTTATATTTAATTTAATATACAGGGTATTTCTCTCAAGATGAGGTCTTGGCAACTCATGAAACACTCATGTTTAATGGGTTGCCTACCATACTTGCTGAAGGGGCCGAGACATGAAAGTCCAAAAAATATTCATCTTTATCTGATGATCAACATCATTATCAAGGTAATAAAATGTATTTTCAGAACTGTTGTTCCAAACCCTTCAGCAAGTATGGTAGGTAAACTTTCATACATGAGTATTATATGAGTAGCTTTACATATCTTATGAAGGAGTTCATATTGAGGTGAAACACCCAGTATATTGAATCACAGGTTTTAATGTTGAGCACCGAAGATCGCTCTAACCTCTGCATTTGTTCTTTTTGTAAATTCATCTGACTTTTTATTCTAACGTGTTCATCCTCCAATTGCTCATATTTAGTTGTCAGCTCATCATATTCTTTCTGTTTAACGTCTAATTCTTTTTTAAACGCTGGAAAATTAATAAAATTCCCAAATTTTAAAAAGTTTAAAAAGCTAAAAACTTGCAGGAATAAAAAAGTTTTTGAAAATAAGGAAAGTAGACAAAACATATTTTCTTTTATTTCTACTAAAACATTTCGTGGAGGATTGAAATAAAATTGACTTTGGCTTATAACTCTTGGTGGCTCCATAAGTAAGTACTTGAGTAGGATGACTAATTGACTATGAGGGAAATACATACTTCTAAATCTGATTGTAATTTTTCTGCATTTGTTTTCCAAGTTTTGACGGCAGCTTTCAAATCATTCGAGGAAGCAACAGCTTTTTCAATTTCTTTCTTTTCATTTTCCAGCTGAAATATTCATGTTCATTAATTTGAAAAATGCGATGTTTATTTTTTTGTTATGGTATTTCAAATTTTTGTTACTCTTTACCAATTTTAATTTATCCTTGAGAGCTTTGATTTCATTTTCGGATGATGACAGCTTCGTTTCTAATTCAGAAATTCGTGCATTCGAGGCTGTGGCGTTATCTTTATTTTTATTGTTCAGTAATTTTTGTTTTATTGATTCCTCCTGTCAGAGAATAGAATAATCGATTCAAAATTTTCGGTCGGGTAGGTACCTACTTACATTAGAAATAAAGATTTCTGAAGATGGGATGTAATGAGACACAAACAGTTTTACAAACTCACCAGCTGTTTGATTTTTTCATCTTTTTCTTTTATTTTATCGTTGAATTCTTTTATTTGCTTATTTAATTCATTGATCGAGACAGTCAATTCCTTTTCTTTTTGAGTCCATTTTTCTCGCTCCGCTTGTTCTGAGGCTTTTTTGGAGATATTTTCTTTTTTGTAATTTTCCAGCTATAAAGCAAATTAACGTATTTTTTTCTCATTTTTGTAATCACCTGTATTTTCTATTTATTACGAATAAGTTTACCTCTTTTTCTAGGTTCATGATTTTTTCTTTTTTCACTTGAACCAGTCGTTCAGATTTTTTTGATTTTTCTTCTATTTCTTGTAATTTCTTTTCTAATTCAGAAATCTTATTTTTCTTCTCCGAAATCTTTTACCATAAATTAAAAAAAAATATGTATTAATTACTGAGGTTGACTGGATTTCGTTTCATTTTCCAAAAATGAAGGGTGGAGAAGGACGTAGTCACCTAATGACCCTCAAAAGTTAAAAAATTGCTTTTATGAAAGTTGATACCAATGCCTGCCCAAGTGAGGTGAAAGTTACAAAAATTTCAAAAAAACAAGTTATGGGCAATTTTTTCTATTTTGCATTCAAAAATTACTTTTTGTAGTTTATGAAAAGCTTGAAAAATTTTCAGCTCAGAATTTTTTCAAAATTTAGATTACCTATCATTTTTTAGCGGACTTTACTTTTCAAGTAATGTCCGCTATTGCGTTCACTCGGGTTTCTTAGTATGTTTATTTATTTTTTTGTTTGTTTGTTTCTTGCACCAAATTTTTCTTTGTCGCGCGATATCTGGAGTAAAAGTGATCGGATCGAAACCAAATTTTGAGGAAGGGTGAGGGTAGTCATGTTCTCGAGCTGATTAGTTTTTGGATGTGATCGGACGTGAGGTAGCGTGAGGAGGCGTGAGTCAAGGTTTTCTGGTTGTCGCGCGATAACTTGAGTAAAACTTGACGGATCGAAATGAAAGTTGGATGAAGGGTGGGGGTAGTTAAGTTCTCGAGCTGATTAGTTTTTGGAGGTGATCGGACGTGAGTTAGCGTGAGGAGGCGTGAGTCGAGGTTTTCGGTTGTCGCGCGATAACTCGAGTAAAACATGACGGATCGAGTTGAAAGTTTTATGGACGGTGGGGGTAGTTGAGCTCTCAAGCTGATTAGTTTTTGGAGGTGATCGGACGTGAGTTAGCGTGAGGAGGCGTGAGTCGAGGTTTTTAGTTGTTGCGCGATAACTCGTGTAAAACATGATGAATCGGATTGAAAGTTGGAAGAAGGGTAGGAGTAGTGGAGCTTCAGAACTAATTAGTTTTTGGAGATGATTAAACGTGAGGTGACGTGATGAAGCGTGAGTTGAAGTTTTTTTGGTTCTCGAGTGGTAATTAGGGGGCAATGTGATGGAGAGAATTGAAAATTGGAAGAGTGGTAAATGCAGTGACTTTTGAAGCTGATTAATTTTCTAGCATTATGAGACGTGAATTGGCGTGAGGAGGCGTGAGTAGAGGTTTCTAGTTCTCGCGTGATAGCTCGAGTAGAACTTTATTGATGGAGTTGAAATTTATTAAAAGAGTGGAGCTAGTGAAGTTTCAGAACTGATTATTTTCTGGAGGTGATTGGACGTGAGGTAGCGTGAGGAGGCTTCACGTGAGATTTTTAGACGTGAGACAACGTGAGTTGAGGTTTTTTTTGTTCTCGCGCGATAACTAGAGTAGAACTAAGTGAGTAGTATGTGATTTGAGGGAACGTGAGTTGACGTGACGGGGCGTGAGTGGAGGTTTTTTAGTTCCTGCATGATAAGTGGAGTACATTTTCACGGATCTAGTGTAAAGATGATCGAACGTGAGCCTGCATGACATGACGTTAATCAAATTATTCGCGAACGAAATCATTATTTTAGTGGTTTTTCGAATAAAAGTTAATTTGTGATCGATTCGTTCGAAATGATTGTTTTCAAATGAATCATTCGCAAACGAAATCGTTATTTTAGTGATTTTTCAAATAAAAGTTAATTTTTGATCGATTCGTTCAAAATGATCATCCCGCCAGCCGAGAAAGTTCGCTTTTGTTGCGTGACGGCTACGCGTAATCGGTTATCTTTGAACAATTGATTTCGATAAAGACCACCCGTCCACTGAAAAACCCGCTTTTTAATAGCGCCGTATCTTTGAATATTGTAATGGAACGTAATTTTTAGAAATAATTTTGCTTAAAATCCAGTCCGAAACAGAAAACCCCTTTCTAGAAATAATTTATTTCTTCTGCGCGAATACATGACTAAATTTGAATAGGTTTGTCAAAGTCGTTCCTGAATAATTCATATAAGATGTCGATTCGTTTGAAATGATTCTTTTCAAATGAATTGTTTCCGAACGAAATCATCCACTTTTGATTTATTAATCAATTTGAATAGTTTTGTCTAAAAAGTTAAATAAATAGGTAAAGTCCGCTTTTAAGATACTCTAGTATCTTCTAGTTTTTTTTTTAAAGCAAAACACTTCGCGTATTTTTAAAACTGAATAATAAATAGGTAATTTATTGGCCTGGGTTTGTGATCTAAACTTCATTTAGAGTGTTAAAGATTCAGGAAACAGAATTTAACCGATTTTCATCGCATAGGAATTCCCAAAGTGTCACTGCATTATTCCTTCAGAATGACAGAACGTATACGTTTCATAAAGAAGTAATGCACACTTAGGAAACTCTTTGAGTGTGAAATTGGGCATATTTTAAAACTCGAGTCTTGAAGACCTCAAATTAAGTCCATGTTATACACATAGGTAAGCATTAAATTACTCATCTATATAATAAAAAGAATTTATCATTTATTTTTTTATTCTTTGCCATGTATAGCTCAGGGCTAAAGGCACGTAAGAGAAAATTATTGAACTATTTTATATTTAGAGAAAGGATTAAAGTTTAGATGATTTGACGAAGGATAAAAGGGTGATGGTATGTGAGGGACTGTTTGAAAAAATATCTTCAGTGTTGTTTGAAAGTAAATACCTTCACATTTTATTCTTCTTAAAGGGATGAAAAAATTACATTAAAAAAAATAGTCTGCCAAGTTTTTTAGCCTTCATACGATGAAATGTTATTTTTGAACTCAAATAAATTTCAGATTAATCAAAAATAATTTTTTTTCAAATTTTCGAATTAGATACTGAACTTCATTTCAAGTTTTTTGAATTTAATTTGGTAAACATTTTTACCTTGGCCATTCTTTAGAAAAAAAAAATCCAGATCAGTCTATTAATCACCTACCTCACTTTTTAATTTACTATCTTCTTTCAGAGTATTTTGAGCACTCTCGTATTCACTTTTGAGCCTATCTAGCAATTTTCGTTTTTCTTCTAATTCAGTGTAAGCTGATGATAACTGATCGTTTGTTTCTTGTTGTTTTTCTTTAGTACTTTCTGGTTAATAAAATAAAACGGTGAGAAAAACTTGGTAAATTTTATGAAACGAGTGGAAACATCCAAAGTGGTATAATTGTCGTACTTAATTCTTTATTTAAGCGGGTAATTTGAGCTTTCATGTCTTCAATTTCGGATTGTAATTTTTCTCTCTCTTGTTGGTTTTCTTTGTTTTTAACTTCTTCTAATTTACTTCGAGCTATAAGGAAAATAATCGAGTTATATTTACATGATATAGGATGGACTCATTTAATAATAAAAGTTGAATGATCGTTGAACCTACCACTTTCTAATTTCTTTTTCTCATTCTGCAGTTTCTCTTTTTCTTTATCGAATTTCAACTTTTCTTCTTTCTGCTCGTCCAAAACTTTTTCCAACTTTTGTTTGGTTTTTTCTAATTCTAATACTAAGTGCTTTTTGTCTTGGCTGTTGGATTCTCTCTCTAATTTTTCTTTATATTGTAAGAGACATCTTTCTTGGCAAGATAGAATTTCCTCTGTAACAGGTATATTGTGAAAAGTAGGTAGGTAAATGAAATAATTGTAAATATATAACAAAGGTTGGTGTACTCTGTACTAACGTATTTCATTTTCTAATTCTTGGACCATGGTCTTCAAAACAGTCTTTGGTGTGGTATCAGAGACGATTTTAGGCACACGTTTACTATAAAGCTCTTTGATACCTTCAGGGTTACCTTCTTTTAGTACTTTTAAATTTGTGATCAGTCTTGCATTTTCAGATTCGAGCTGAAGTAGCAAAGAAAGCTGTAATAGTATCTGGTGTAAAATGAAAATATTAATTCAGCTTGTGATTAAACTTACCTCTACTATTTTACGCCGCAGCTCCTCGATTTCGGTAACACCCTTTTGATCGGATTCTTTGCTTTTCTAAAAAACCATATATGATTCATCGATTTCTACGTTTCAGCGTAAATTAGCATTGAAAATTCTCAAGCGTTAGGATATTACCAACTTGCGTGCCTCTGTTAACTGTTTTTCTAAGGAAGCGATTTTAGTCTTGAGATCTGCCTCGCTTTGCGTGCTGGCTTTCTTGGACATTTTGGCGATGGTTAGTTGTTTGTTAGCATTTTGCAGTTGTTCATTTTCAGTCTCTAAAGAGCATATACGCGCTCGTAGTACGCTGGCTTCTTGTTCTACGATTTTGAGCTGGCGTTGTAGGTCAATGCTAGACTGATCGCCATCCAGTGATCTATTATGACAAAAAATCTACTGGACATTTTAATGTGCAATGTGATGGGTATAGGTGAACACTTCGTTTATATTATGATATCGTTGATTTTCGATTACAAGTGTGTAGGGAAAATGTTATCGAACTAACCTGGTCTTCTGCAAATTCTTCGATTTTTTCTTCATTAAGGATAGTTCCGAGTCGAGTTGTTTACATTCGCGTTCTCTTTCCAGTAATTTATTTTTGAGATCCGCTATTTCAGCTTCTAAAATCTGAAATAATAAGGATAAGGAATTTAATTTTTCGATGTTGGTTTTTCGGTCGCATTTCGCGATTCAATTACTTTTGAAGATTCTCTCTTGCCAACTGGAAAAGCTTTTTGTTCTTTCGTTAAAAGCTTATCCTGAAGATCAGATGCTTTTCTCTTCAAAATATCACAGTTTTCTTCTAATTCTTCTACTTTCTTACGTAACACAGCCGTTTCCTTTAACACAACAGAAATAAGGGGAATTACAGAATATAATGGTTTCATCAACTTAATCAAAGAGTGGAATTGACTTACTTGTTCATTAAGCTCTAATAATAATCTAAGCTCGGTGGGATCGTCGTCATCCGATATCCCTTCGTCTTTTTCGCCAGAAAGGTCGGGATTTAAACGGGAATGCGTGGGACTGGATTTACGACCTGAGCAGAATAAAATTCGTTACTTTTTATTGGTGGTGTTGGGAAGTACATAAGGGTCATTCTAAGTCAGTTCATTACAGTATTTTACCTCATGATCGACTCATGCTATTATTGACTTCACCAATTTTCTGTCAAGAGTTGATTTTGCCTCAAAGGTAAGAAAACTTATCAGTTTCCCCCTTGTGAAACATTTAGGCACAGATTATGTGGACTTAACTCATAAACTGCACAAACTGGGAACGAAAAATTATTTCTAGACGATTATACAAAAAAAATACTTACCTAATAAAAAAAATCGTCTTTTGAATATTTTTTTAAATTACTTCTTTCTTAATATATATTTTTTTTTTATTGGGCGTTTGTAACTGCATTGTTTATTACGTCCTACGAGAAACTATACTCGGGAAAACAGTTTGAATTTTTAAAAAAAAATTCATCTTCAAATTTTGGATTTTTTTTCCATTTTTAAAATGTTCGAAAGAAACGTAAAAATCTATGAAACTCTATTTTATGATTTTTTTTTAGCTGAGTTTTTAACAAAACGATAGCTATTACAGCCTACCTGATTTAGGAAGGGAAGGTCGGGGGAGGGTGCGGTCTTCAAATCTTTGCGTTTCAGACCATTTGTAATCATCTGGCAAATGTCCAACTTTTTGGTATATACGAGGGACGTTCAAAAAGTAAGGTTCCCTCTCTTATAATTCCGGTAATAAAGGACTGATCCGGTTGGGTGTGGTCTCATTCAGTAGGTAAAAGGGTCTAGAATACATTGACATCCTGTTTTCATTCCTAGTTTGTTTTAAGAAGTGAATACATACGATGAGCGAAAACAAATTTTTAAAAGTAGCGTCCGATGTGGAGGTGCGTTCAGTAATTCGTTTTTTACGGTTTAAAAAAATTTCTCCTATCGAAATGCATCGCGAATTGAAATCTGTATATGGAGATAACATAATGTCCGTTCAACATGTTCGAAAGTGGTGCCGGTGATTCGACTAAGGGCGAGAAGAGATGGCAGATCTGACACGCTCCGGTAGGCCTAGCGTAGTGAATGACGACTTGATCCGGCGCGTGTCACATCTGCCATCTCTTCTCGCCCTTAGTCGAATCACCGGCACCACTTTCGAACATGTTGAACGGACGTTATGTTATCTCCATATACAGATTTGAATTCGCGATGCATTTCGATAGAAATTTTTTTAAACCGTAAAAAACGAATTACTGAACGCACCTCCACATCGGACGCTACTTTTAAAAATTTGTTTTCGCTCATCGTATGTATTCACTTCTTAAAACAAACTAGGAATGAAAACAGGATGTCAATGTATTCTTGACCCTTTTAGCTACTGAATGAGACCACACCCAACCGGATCAGTCCATTATTACCAGAATTATAAGAGAGGGAACCTTACTTTTTGAACGTCCCTCGTATATAATATATATATATTTTTTTTTTCCTCACGCGTAGCGCCGGCGAGTATTCATAAAATTCGCTTAAAATTTGGTGAGGGACTCTTCTTGAAAATGCGCAGAAATGATTTTTTTGTTTTTTCGATAAATTTCAAAATGGCGGATCACTCAAATTTTGAGGGGGGCTGGAGAAGGGGCAAATAGCTCAAATTTTTTGTTTTTGATCTTATATGAAAGAGTGAGTCACGGATACTAACATATCCAAATTTCAGCTTCTTGAGTGCATATTGAGAGGAGTTAGATCAAAAAACGGCTTTTTGAGGAAGTTTTGAGTCATGAAATTTCTTGAATCTTCCATATCTCCTCACCAAATCAAGTTAAAGAGGTCAAATTTTGTGTGTGAGGTTAGTTGGTGACCACAATATGACCTCTTGAATTTGGATCAAAATGGATTCAAAATGGCGGATTATCAAAATTTTGAGTAGAGCTTGAGGAGCCTCAAGTTGGTAAAAATGTAATTAATATGAATTCATATGGTTATTGGGGATAAGTTGTATACTATATCCCGAATTCACTTCCATACATGATGTTGGAGGGGGAAGGCGGGGTTACCAACCTAAAATAGTGGTGGGGGTACAGGAGGGGTCGAAAATTTTTTATTGCTGTGTCATATGATAAAATGAGCCCAAGTGACAAACGTATTTTGATTTTAGCTTCCTCAGTGATTTTGGAGGGGAGTTAGAGCAAAAAACGGCTTTTGGAGGGGAAATTGCTGCAGGAAATTTCATGAATCTTCCATATCTCATCACCAAATCGGCCTAGAATGGTCAAACTTTGTGTGTAGGATTAGTTTGTGACCAGAATATAACCACTTAAATTTGAGTCAAAATGGATCCAAAATGGCGGATTTACAAAATTTGAAGATAATTTGAGGACCCTCAAAAAGTTATAATTTGAGAAATATGTGTTCGCATGATTATTTCATGGCAAGAAATACTACATTTGTGCCAAATTGAACTTCTTAAGTGTTTTTGGAAAGGATAGGGTAGGGGTTTTCAGACTTGGTATTGGGTGTGGCCTGTAGTGATGAACGGTTAAGCAAGGTTATTACCAAATCAAAACAAGCCCCAGTTAAAAACTCAGCTCCAGTAATGCGGCATGGCTGCTTACGTTTTTATTTTTTAATGTAAAAATTGTATATCTTATAATTGGAATATGTGTATAGGAAAATAATTTTTTCTTTAATAGTCTCCAAAAAATTTTTGAAAGATTTTCTTTAATTTTTGGATAAATTTATTTACTCTAAAATCAACAAAAGAAATTTGGAATTTTTTCTCAATTTTGAAACCTTATACCATTTTTTAAGGCATTTTTGTCCATTTAAAATCATGAAAAAAATGCCAAAAATTAAATTCATTTTTAAACGATTTTTCGGTAAATAAGAAAATATATTACAAAAGTTGAAGAAATATCCATTAATTTTTCAATTCATTTCAGAAACGATAATGTATTGAACTGCATTTATCTCTTGCACCATAACAATACTTCACTTTTTGGGGCCGAGGGGAGGGGAAGGGGAGACATATCATACATGTAAGAATACATGTAACTACATGTCAGGTGGTGAATTAAACTTACCAAGGGACAGAAAATCTTTAGATCTGTCACTGAATTCCTCCCACCATCCCGCTTAATTTTTGGTATTTTTTGATTTTCACCAAACATGATTACATTTTGGCTCTTGTAGAAAACGAAAAAATCAGCGTAGAGACAAACGGTTTTCGTAGTTCAACTGCCAATTCAGAAAAGACTTCTACGAACCTGCAAAATTTAAAAGCTGAGCTCTTGGTGAGAAAAGCTTAACTTTCATTACTGAAGCAAAGTATTTGGACATCTTTTCAAAATTCGTAAAAATATCGAAAATGTAATAATTTAATATGTTCTTAAATAAAGTATTTTTGAAATAGGTATATTCTCTTTGAGGGTAGATGGTAACCCTTAATTTTGAAAAAAATTAAAAGGCAGTGTAGGCTTGTGGCGTATCGTTTTATAGATATTTGGATTCGCTAAATACGATTATGAATTTATTTTTCACTCTCCGCGATTTCCAAGTTTCCTTTAATCTTTCCCTTGAAACATTAAAATTTAACAATGAAGAAACGTTTCCTTGCTGTAATTTTCATTTCATTTTGATTTAAAATTATGATTGGTATCCAAGTTACGTATAATAATTATTGATTTTATAAAGTGACTTTTATTGGGGACGGAGGGGAGGATGAAACAACGACAAACTTCCTCGACTATTCAAAATGCTTAATACGACGTGTAGATAATCGTTGAATAGGTATTCAGAAACGCTGATTTCCATTATAAATTTATTTTTCATTCCAGACTAAGAATTTCGAATTAACATGGAATAAAAATTATCGTAAAAAAATTGTATTTTATTATCGCATCAATTTTCGTGATTTAAGATTGCGGTAATAATGCTTAAAATTTATTGAAAATAAGAAATAAGTTCTTAATCATATCCAACGTAATGAAATACCTATTATAGGATATGAACTCCTATGCTGTCTTTTAAATTTTTTTTTTAAATTTTGGGGCACTATACACCCCCAAAACAACATATACTCATTTTGAAAATATTACATTGTTAAAACACATTTAATTGTTTTTTTTTCATATTTAAAAAAAATTTTCAAAAGAGGCTTCAAATACTTTTTTTCGAGTCTGGTAAGTTGAGGTTTTTACAGCAAAAGCTCAAGTTTCATTTTTTGAAAATTTTATGGGCTTGTTAGAATGTTTTTTTTTGTTGCGAAATTCAAAAAATATCAAAACTCTCCTTTCCACTGATGGATTCGGTGGGGAGGAGTAATGGTGATTTCCTTACCTCTGGGGCAAAATTAACTCATAATAAAAAAAAAAATGTATGTACGAAATTGAAGAACATGAGGTAAAAAATTGTATTTGTTTCGTTGAGTTGATGGTGAATGACCCATATGAGCAATTGTTATGGATAAATAAGGCGTTAAAAAATTACTGGGCATGATTAAAGCATTAAAAGGCACGGTGAATACAATGAGTATGTAAAATGGTTACAAAAGCGCATAATGAGACAAGCAACGTAAGCAAATATTTGAAAATGTCTCACTTTTGGCTTTTGTAGCCATTTTCTTCAATTGCATAAGTAAGGATTCGTTATCATCTTCCACACGGGATACCTTCTTACGTAAATTTTGAGCCTAGAACAAAAAATAGTGTTATTAGGTTTTCTATTAGCTGGGCAACATCGTTTGCGGCAAAGATATTTTCAACTTCGTGGAGTCTCTGTTCGTCTCGTGTATGGATAAGTGCCAAAAGCAGACCATGTGCTGAGGATAGGATACAAACATCAGACGTTGAATCGAATTACCTAACATGAGCGTCGTATATAACGGTCTCGATGGAGTTATCAAGTACCCCAAAGAGTCGTAAACTAGCGAGATGGACATTGAGGAGAAAATCAATTTTAGAGCCTTCGAAGCTTTCCCTTTAGGTAATATTGATTTACTAACTTCCTCTTCGGCGTAACGTAGCTGCTCGCGGAGATCCGCTTCTCTTTCAATCGAGTCTTGCAGATCCCTCAGTAGCTGAGCCGGATCTTCTTGTGATCCGCCTCGGGTTAGCGAAGCTCTTGAAACTTTCTGTGAATAGAATATAAATTTTTGATCGTATTTGTTCCCTTAGATGACTAAATTTTTTCCACATTTTTGATGTAATTGGACTTACTTCGCCTGAAGGGGTTTTTGGAATGTTACCTAACATCGGAGCTTTCTTTTTGGTGTCGTCGGTACTGCTTAGTTTTAGCTTTTCAGTCACTTCTTCTAATTCTTTTTGGAGTTTTAAAATAGCCTGAAAAAGTATTTAAATTAATTCGTGAACCAAATCTTTGTGATAATTCTGACGAAGCTGACCTCTCTAGATTTCCTTTCTGATTCAAATTTATCAGCTTCCAGTTGTTCTACTTTTCTTTCGGCTTTTCGCAGCTTGAATGATAATATGCGACAATTTTTGCCCGTCTGTTCGAGCTCCTTTTTAATGGACGAATACTCATCAGCTTGATTCTCCCTTTTGACAAAATAAAATTATTGGAGAAAATTATTGTCATGAATTCCTCATTCTAATCCTTTGTGCTTGCGAAAGTACCTGAAATTATCTTGCATTTCTTCAATTTCATCCTCCATGTCTTTCAGCTCTCTCTTCATTTCTTCATTTTCATCCATTAATTCTTCGCACAGCGATTCCGCCGCTTGTAATTTGGATTTTAGTAGTTCTATTTCTGAATCTCCGTTACCAGATTTATAGGATTTTTTATTATTGTCCAATTGCTGTATTCGGTTTAACAGTGTTTTCTTTTCTTCTTTCAACTGTTCGCACGTTTCGTTCAAATTATTTATTTTTTCTTGAAGTTTGGATAGCTGTCAAAACATGCGAATAGTTGTTTTATCGGTGTTTTTATTGGGAGAGGGAGGGGAGGGGGAGATCGCATTCGAATACTAACCTCGGAAGATGTGGTTTTTGTAGACATGGAATTGTCCAAAGAAGCTACCCTTCTGAGGAGCATATCGTTTTTCTCTTTTTCAGCTTTTTCGCATCGCATTTTCATTCCAGCCAGTTCTAATTTTAAACTTTCTATTTGTTCCTGAAATAAGATGAAATTGTCTTATTAGTTGTAAGAGTAATATAAGTGTCCCTTCTTTCAAGTGAGAAAATACTGGTTATGGAAGATTTTTGTAAGTTGTGCACCCAAGGTCATCCATCGATTATTCAGTTGCTAAAATTTTTCTAGTTTATGAATACTAGTCGTATAATTACCTGCAGAATATCGCTATTCACGATGGTTTCTGTATCATCTGTATGAATAGTACTAGCAGCATCAGTGAAAATATCGGACTCAGCGTCATCTCTGGCAGAATCATTCTTTATTTCATTACTATTAGTGTTATTGACTAAATTCACCTAAAATGCGCGATTATGATTATCAAAATTCTTATATTGTGGAATCATCGATCTTCCATTATTTTAATTACCTCATTTTTGGAAGTTTTATTTTCTACTGTAGGAATTGGGATTGGTGGCTTACTAATTAAATTGGGAGATGTTCTTCTTCGAACTGTGTATTGCGTTCGTCGATAGTCATCTTCTACAAAAAAAAAGTATTATTATTACCTATGTAGTACCTAACGCTCTCTTGACTGCCCAAGAAGAGCAAAGGGGGCAAAATGTAGCGGAATAGTCACAACGGATAATTGTGATAGTATGGTTGAGCCACTGAAAGACTGATATTAATGAAAATAAGAGAAAGTATGCATCGCTGAATCATTCTTTAACGAGACAAATCTCTTAAAGAATTATGAAACTTTCTGAATGAATCCAAGTTGAAATTTTTGGCGCCCTAGGAAGGTCTCTCGACCTTCATTCAAGGTCATTCCTTTATCAATCCACTTCTTGAACAAAATCCAAGATTTCTAACCGCATTCGGCCTCAGAAATTTACTTAGGTTTTAAGATGGAGCTTTTACTCTTTTTCCGTAAGATTCAATTTTTGAGAGAAATCTCAAATTTTCATGTTCAATTCGTACTCGAAGAGTTTTCGACTTGAATGCGAAAGCTGTGATTTTTTACTTTTAAGGTTATCCTTCATGGAGTAGAACTTTGAAAAAAAATCAGAATTTCTGATTACATCCAAATTCCAAGTAATTTTGGCGCCCTAGGAAGGGCATCAAGATTTCATTCAAAGTCATCTACTTTCTATAACATTCTAAATTTTTTTCTTTGAAAAGAATGGAAATTGGAGGTACAAAAATGGTTCTTGGTGGGAATGAGGATTCATTAGTATATACTCACATCTGATAGGGACTATTACGGATACATTTAGATGAATGATTTCTCACCTGAGTTATCATTGTTCTGAGGTCTCCTCCTTGGTAACGTTAGACTAGCAGTGGTTTCTACGTTAGCCTTGGCGGAGTCAGATAATTTATCTAAATCAGGAGTCGACGTCCACGACGATGCACTGAAAAAAGTAAATTGTGCACTCTATCTCGTGAATACATGATGCTATTATTATTAGTGGCAATGGCAATAGAATGTAAACGCTATATTTCGTTGCAACCTCTACAAAGTGAGACGAGTATGTACTATATACGCATCAATGTTCAATTAGATTTTTGACCATATGCCAGTAACCTCCTGCTTTAATGAATGACAAGGGAAGCAGGTGTCAACGGTAACTCTATGACGTAGATTTTGAAATATAGCAAGTGAACGTTGACGTATCACGTTCGTAAAAATACTACAGTTACGTACTTGGAATTTATTTGGTGATTTTTCTGATTACTGTCTGTATTTAAATTACTAGTACTGGTCCACGATCGCGTTCCAATTGCGCCATTATTTCTTTCTTCAGATGGTCTGCGTGAATTAAAATCATATCAGTATCGATTTAAAAGTAAGGTATGTTTTTTCAGGCAGCGTAAAACATCTTTTACTTCGAATTCCACGATGACAAGGTGGGAGATGAGGCTGTAGTGTCGTTTCTCTTTAGTTTATAATCATTATCTTTGTTCCGATTACCATGCTCTTTGTAGTCCCTAGAAATGGATAAGTGGTTTAAGCTCATCATCTGTACCTTTCAAGGGTTAAAGATGATGTAGAATGAAAAGTTACGTACCTAAAACATCGTTTACATCTCGTGGGCCATCGTACTTGTGGATGAAACCCCAAAGGGCATAATGGATCGCCTTTTCCCATCGGCTTGATATGTTGCATCTTGTGCAACGAGCTACAACAGAAATTCCCAAGTTATAACGATCGTTTCCTCGTGGCGTGAAATACAGAGGGAAATTGTCACTACGTTAGTTAAACTTCTCATCGTCGAGTAATAATTGGTAGCTTTGTTTAGGAAATATGTGGACATTAGCCACGTCGTTCGTTGGTATCTAAGCAACATGACGGTTTAGAATCATTTCTTTTCATCGATTAGAGCTTATTTATAGATTGACCAAAACAAAACGTGCCAGTAAATTCGGACTTTTATTTAGGTTTCACCGCATCGCAATCACAAAGGGGGTTAAAAAGGAGATAATAAAAGCTATGACAACGTAGTGTTTATTTATCGTAAATCATTACCCTCATAGAATTTCTTTTTAATTAACTTATCGTGACTGTTGTACGACTACGTTACACTCGTAATTTTAGTATTCGTATTTTCTATTACTGTCTACGTTGATACAATGGTGATAATGCAAAATGATCTGAAATTTTGCCAAATCACCGATTCAACGAAATACAATTTTTTGGGTGTCGATTCGGGTTAAATTTCGCATCGTGTTTGTGACATAATGACAACTTTTTTTTACGTCATCGAATTTCGATATTCGCTCAGGTGTAATGTTCATTCTTTAGGGTTTATTTTTCATAAAAAGTTGAACGTATCGCGTGAACGTGATGGTGGTAAATATTTGAGAAATCCCTCTGTAATATTTTAAAAACACGCTACGTACTAGTTAGTCTCTGGTGTTTTGGCAGATTAAGAGTATTTTAATATTTATAGTCGAAATTACATGACAGTGTTATTTGCTCGAAAATTTGTTCCTTCCAACAGCTTTTATTAGAGGCCATCTGAAAGGAATGCATTTGAGTTAAAAAGATGGAGGAATTCAGTGAGTTTGTAATTGAGACACATTACCTAATACAACGTGTAAAACGAGTGAATGATTGAAAATTTTTGTTTTACATTTCAGTGTATTACCATCGTAATTCCAGAAAATCATGCTCCTCAATTCATTGTCTCTCTTTCTCATAGAAATTTCATTTATCGAAATTCTGCAAAAAATTTATTGCTCGTTGTGCACTAAGGCCTATGGGACAGTATAGGGCATTAATCAAATAAAAAAAAGTGGGCTGAATTTAATTTTTTTCCAAAAAATTGAGTAGTGGGGTGGTATTAGTTCCTAAATGAGCTCAAAAATATGTTGTAAACATTTCAACCTGCCAAGTTAATTTTTACACCCTTTTCTCAAAATGAGGTCAACATTTACAAAAATAGGAAATCTTCAAAAAAATTTACTTCCATTAATTTTTTTTTCTTTTACGCTTAAAAGCCATGTTTTGTCGTCCAAAAACTGAAAAAATGTTTAGTTGCAATTTTTTTCAATTCATACTATGTGAGCCCTGATTCAATTTGGTGGGAAAACCAACAATTTTGGCCATTTCAAAAAATGATCGAAAATGGTCAATTTATTGGTTGAGTACATAGTTTGGGCTTAATTTAAGTTCTCATCATTTCAGTCCTTGAACGATGAAGTATGATTTTGGATGCAAAGAAATTTCGAATTGTTGGAAAATTAATTTTTTTGTGAGTTCCAAATTTTTGAAAATTTCAACTTCGTTCTATTGGGCCCAGTAATTCATTTCTATGACTTGTTTTTGATGATGTTTACCAACTATTATAAATTACTTTGCGAAAAAACTCGAAATTCACTCCACTCTTTTGAGCAGTTGTGCACCCTCTTATGAACATTCTAGAAACAAGATGAGTGCACAACTTCAGAATTTTCAGTATTTTTTTCCATCAAGAATGATGAAGAATCTTTTTTGAACCAATCCATTTCTTAAACTAATGAATTAAAAGTTATAACCTTTACATCTCCCAAATAAAGAATTGACTTTCATTTCACATGGAAGCCTATACGTCATCATTAATTTGAGAGGGGGGAGAGGAAGAGGCTGAAGTTATTGAGTTACAATTTATGAACAGTTTTTAGAATCACTGTGCAAAAATTGTTTTTTTAAGTATCCTAAAATGAACGAATATTTTTAGGAAGATTTAAAAACCCTTGTTCTTACTCTTCCTTTGGAGGTGCTCGCATGTGTTTTCATACTTGAAAAGTATGTATCATAATAGACATACAATTTATGCAAGTTTCAGCTCCCTTAAAAAGGTGCGATAGCATAAAAAAATTAATTTTCACTTATTTTAGTCCTCCTCACTTCCCCCCTGCTATGATAGGTAAAGAGGTATTTTTTTTTCTTGTAAGAGATATTCTATCAGCCAACATCATCAAAATCCAAACTAATGTTATAATGGCTTATTTTAATTTGAAATGCTTATTTTGGGATTCTTGAAATAGAGTCAAATCCTGCATAATAGTATATTTTACATTGGGGATGTATCGTCTTCCGTTTTATACCATAAACACTAATTTTGTACATAAACTTCCAATCGTTAAATTTCCCCCCCCCCATGATTATCCAGAATTTCCACATAAATTTACAATATACATAATTCTTATAATGTAAGGCTATGTGCTGTGCCCAAATGATCTTTGGACTCTTTCAAATGAAAAAGTAATTCATCTTAAAGCTTCACGTAAACTTTCAGAATTTAAATATAAAATTACTGAAGTATTAAAATATTATGAGTATTTACATAGGTATTCATTATTTTATTTTCAAATAAGCTGCTACTTTTCAACTAAGTATACAGTGACCCACTTTAAGGTTGTGAGGAATTACTCCGATTTATTAAAATGAAAAAAACCTCTAAATAGAAAAGCTACGAGATATTCGTAATCATAAGTCGATTTTATTCTATGAAAGTATTTTCAAGTTGTAACTAACGAATTTTCAAGCTAAATGAAGATTAATTTCTTATCTTGGAGGTGAAATCGTATATTACAATTTCTGAGCCATGAGATTGCAGAGTAAATGGGCCTCAAAAGGATTCCTATTCACAATCCTCCTTTGATAAAAAAAATAATAAGGAAGATTTTAAAGTTGTGCACTCATCTAGTTTCTAGAATGTTCATAGAAGAGTGCACAACTTCATAATAGATCAGTGCAAATTTCCACGATTTTTGCGGAAAATAGATGATAATAATTGATAGAAGACCTCATAAAAACGTCATAAAAATTTCAGCACCCGAATGAATTTTTAGACACACTAAAAATAATGAAGATTTGTTATCAAACAAATAAATAAATAAATAAATAAATAAATAAAGGAAATATTCATATTTGGGACCCAAAAGATAAAATTTTCGCATTTTTTGGTTTAATTAACACAAGCTCACTAACATTTTTTTAAAGAGCTCAACTAAAATGAATGGAATCAATATTGCTATAAAGATGAATCGATATAAAAATACAGTTGATTTTTTTTTTACAATCATGCATGCAAACATTGCGAAGCAAAATGAAATAAAAAAATTCACTATTAAGGGACTTCCCATTTTGTAGGTTGGTAGCACCAAGAAACATAAAGTTTTGTGATTTTCCTTTAAAAGTATGAATTTTCCTATTCTATTGGCATTTCGCATGATAATCAATAATATAGTATGGAAGGAAGTGTAGTAAGGTTTGCTGATTAGACTTCATTACGAAAAAAAAAAATCCAAAAAAATATTCAAAAATATTTGAGAGGGGTGAGAAGAACAATCTATGTCAATTCTCTAGGCGTTTTTCTGAAATTCTAACGAAGAAACCAAAGTATGCCATACAATTTTCCACAACTTAATATTTGCAAGAAAGAGACACACGAAACATGGGCGAAATCAAGGAGGAGGGGGAATTAAGGGACTATAGCCCCCAAAAATTCAATTTACAAAAAAATGAAAAGAACTACAAGTTATGAGTTTTAAGCCAAAAGTGTGAATGCTATATACCTAACTACCTACTAACTCAATTATTTTGAATAAAATTAATTTTGTAATTTTTCAAACAGATGTACACATCATGAAGATTACTGGGGATCAGTAGGAATTTGAGCTCCCTTTTTTTTTAGTCGTCTCCAGAAAAAAGTTGTAGTTGCACCAATAACTTGAGGTGATGGCAAATTTTCGAAATCTTCAACTTCATTTGAATGAAATCTTAAAATATATATGTATCAAAATTGCTCCATTCGAAGAAAATAAAACATTAATTCGCAATCAAATATAAAAATTGCCCCTCACAATCATGTGAGAAGTAATTGCCCAAAAAATCGTACTCACCTTTGTTTCCATCTCTTAAAAAATATTTTTATTCCTATTGCGAACGAAAGGCGTATCTTTCACTCATATTTACTTCACGCGAAACATATCAACTTCGTTGTATTTATAGTTAGCAAAAAGAAAACAACTAATTTTATCGTGAAAAAATTCCAAAATGTAAGGGGGAAAAATGTTTCTTTCGTTTGGAATAGCGTTCCCCAACTTTTGTTTATGAAGAAAACATGAATTTACATTCCCCAGGGTAATTCTCGGCGTAGGTATTTTATCCAGCAACACATAATTTTCTACAAAGAAATAGAAGAAAAGAGAAACTCGTCGAGTTTTCGTTCGAAAGTAAATTTCAAGAAGCTAGATGGATTAAAATTCTACGTATTTAAAAGTTCGATGAAAGTAAAAAAATACTCGTTGGCCTGAAAGATGAGAACAAAAGCAGCGTGTAATTTAATTAAAGGAAAATTAATAGATTCGAAGAGCTGGTTAGTTGAGAGGAGAGGATTTTTTTTTTCATAAAAATCTCTTGGGCAGGCGAAATGCTAAAATTTAAATTTTTACCTATCCCCACTTCTGGCGAAGCACGTGATGGGTACCGGAAATGATGTTGATTTTATATGAGTATTTGCATTGAAAATAAATTGGGTAGGTATTGCAGGTATTAACAATGCGTATGGTTATTTGAATCACGTATAAAAATATCGAAACGTTCGATAGGTATTCGCGTGCATACACATTACTCGTTGAAAAATACTTATAAAATCACAGTATCACGTAGCACTGCGGATAAATACGAATATTACCTTTTTCAATGTTAATCAAATACATGAATACGATGAAAGGGTAAGAAAAAACCGCGTCGCGATTATATTTCACCGCATTTCGATTACAACGAAGAATTAAAAACGAACGCGAACCACGATAATTAAATATGTAAAAGAAGACACCGAATAAAAAACCACCATCGATCACGAAACCGCACCACGTATAGGTAAAACTTAATATCGCACACGACCGCGGTAATGGTTAATTATTAATTAATTATTTTGTAGGATAAAAACGCGTATTATTTTCGTTCACCTGGCGAATTAGCACTGTTTCTTACATTGTTTTATAAAAATAGTTCGCAGTTAAATCATGCACGTTTGAAAAGATAGCACATTGCTGTCCATGCGTTTAGAAAAATGCGCGCGATCTGTGGGATTTCTGTACAAGGTGCTCGGAAATGGGGTACGGCGGTAGGTTTTTTCGGACTAATCGCGGAAGGGTTAGGACATCGTGGTATGGTCGCTGGGGGTGGGTGATGGGTTGTTTTCGAGTATGTCTCAATCGTACACGCGATGCTTTTTGAAATTTTTCTTCGTAGCCAATGTAGAGTTTTGACGTTTATAACCGCATGAGGCATGACGTATACGTCGCGACTCGTATTTATAAATTAACTGTATGGTCGAAGCTCGAAAATGCGTCGTTTATGACGGCGTGCTTTTTAAAAAGTGGGAAAACGATCCCGCGGGGACCAACGTAGCAGTAATTTCAATGGACCAAAAAAAACCTCACGTTCGTATTATGCTTTTTATTTGTCGAATATTCGTCTCACGTTGGGCATCATTTTATACGGTGTGGTGATATCATCGGTATATGTTTCGATACCACAGATATAATCGATCACTTAGGTAAATTTTTCACGCATTACAAATATTTATCGACGAGGTAGATTATACGCTATGGATGCGTTTAATGGTTTATCGATCGTTTTGTAAATGGAAATATGCTAATTCGATGGTGCTTATCTGGTGGAAAAAAATTTCGAATGGTTACCGCCGAATAAATTTAATTACCCGATATTTATACCGAATGCGAATTCTATTTTTTAATATTTTTCGACCTTCGCGCGACTACTCTACGTGTATTTCTGTTTTCTGTTTATCCGTAATCGTTTTTCGAGGCGGATTGTATTCGTATGAATGTATAATACTCGAGAGGGAAATTAATCGCGCTTAAAAATAGAGAAAGGGGCATTCATTTCATTTTAGTGTTCTTCTAGTTCAAAAATCTTCAATCATTACTCAGAGGGAGGGGATAAGGTTAATTTTAACGCTATGATGATGGGCTTACTATCACTCATCTCAGCTTTTACCGGAGCTATAGAGAAGCATGATTACATTTAGAGAAGGAATCATTTTCAGTTCTTCAAGGAAGAGTTTTTTTTCGAATCGATTCCGTTGAGAAATAATGGCTTAATACTCTTCGAAATTAGAGACTCGAACGTAAATATCTTGGCTGGAATCCGTATCGGGTACTCTTCAATCATCCACTCTTACATATTCCAGAAAATTGACCCCCCCTCCTCCTCCATCATACACACACTGCAACAATCTACTTTTAACTAGTTCTAAACCTTTTACGATACCCACGTTTACATAACATTTATAATTCTTTGTAACTATAATTATAAGTTTACAATATTATCGTCGCAAATGATGTTACATGTCAAATGACTAGAAATAAACAGATTTAAAAAATAAAATAATATAAAAAAAAAATTAAAAATACAATGAAAAAAATTATGGAAAAAAATTCGAATAAAATTCAAAACAGAAAATTTCAAACATTTAAAAATTTTTTTTTCATTTGCACATTTTTTATATTTTTTCTTTATTCATTTTTTCATTTTTTTTTTTTTCGTTCCAAGGTTATTTATTATTTTGAATTTCCTATAGTTTCATATTTCTTTCATTTTCGGTCATTTTTGGGCTTTTTTATAATCCACATTTTCAACATTTTTTAAACATTGTATATTTTTTGTTTTTGACGTTCTTCATTTTCAGAGTACATATTTAAACTTTCATTCATTCTTTTTTGCACTTGTATTTCTTTTCTTTTTACCACTTTTCTTTATTTTCAATTTCTTGTATTGTATTTCTTTTTTCTTCCTCTTCGTCATTTTATATGCTATACATTTTTTGCAATTTTTTTCTACGTTTAAGACCGTTTGCACGTTAATTTTTTTTTTTATTCATGAATGATTTTTTTTTGAACATCTCGCAATTTATTGCACTTATAATCTAGAAAATTTCCGTGTTTGGACATTCTTATTCCTCAAATTTTTTTTATTTTGGAAATTTTTATTTTTCGACTTCATTATGTAGAACTTTTTTTTTGTACATTTTTCGTTTTTAAAAATTCTTGTACTTTTTTCACTTCAAGACTTTTTACAATCTCTTAAATTTTCTAAAATCTAGCAAACTCCTTTCCGAAATCTAAAAATTATCCATCCGTGCCTCTGGCCTCAGTTTTAGTATAAGGCACGTAAATGGATAAAAGTAAAAGTAAAGTAAGTAAGTTTTACATTTTTTCAACTTTTTTTTTGCTGTTTTGAATATTTTTATCCGTCTCCATTTTTTGCATTTTTATTTTTAGATCTTTTTTATTTCCAGAATTTTCAATTTACTCATATTTTTTTTTTTTGTCAGTGCATATTTCATTTTTGGACAAGTATTCATTTTTATGCCTTTTTTTTACTTGTGTACGGTATTTATTAATTTTCAGGTCTTCATATTGTGCAAGGTGGGGAGGGGGATGAGGAAGGGATATTTTACTTTTACATTTTTGTAATTATTATTATTATTATTATTTATTTATTTTTTTGATTTTTTGTATTTTTGTATCTTTCAACTAGCGTATCTGGCAATTAGGGTAGAGTATTAAAATCAAAATGAAATCGGTTTTGAGATGCGCGCGCATCCTTGTTTTGAATAGCAGGTATAAAAGGTATATAGAGGATAGCACGTATACAAAGGAAAAAAAGGTTGTAAATTTTAATAAAAGCTTTTTACATGTACAATGGTAAGGTCATAAAATCGTTTAAAATGGCAGGTATAAAAAGTATAAAGGATAGCAGGTATATAAAGGGAAAAAAAAGGTGATAAATTTCAATAAAAGCTTCCTACGTAGGCAAGAGCTAGGGTAAAGTTGTAAAATTGTTTAAAATGGCAGGTATACGAAGGTATAAAGGGGCGAGCTCATCCTGAAAGGAAGAAATCTTGGTGGGGGGTAACAAATACGTAAGAATAAATTGGATTGTGCAGTTTGGAATGTAGCAGTACTTATCGGATAAAATAATTATTTTTTCTTCATTTAATTTTTATTGCGAGCCCCGAAGGGGCGAGTAGACACTAGTGTTACATTAATAAAATAATAATAATATAAAAAAAGAAAAGAACTCGAGAGTGAAGAAAGATGCAAAAGTAAAAGAATACTAATTTGTACATTTTGAATTATTTGCCTTTTTTCAGTTAAAATTTTTTTTTTACCTTTCCAGTTTTTTATTTTTGCACCTTTTTTTTAAAAGTTCCGGAACTTTTTTCAATTTTGGATTCTTCTTATTCCAACATAATATGTATATATATTTTTTTTATGTATCGTGTACTGCAACTAGGGTCAGAGGCATGGGTATAATGTTTATTTTTATATTTTCATGTTTTGTTTTTTTTTTTTACTTTTAGGCCATTTATGTTATTTTTTTTTACTTTTAGACTTTTAAAATTTTTTCGTACTTTTTTGGTTTTTGAAAATTAAAAAAAAATATTTAGACATTTCTTTAAGTTTTGGATCTTTCTTGTAACAAATATTTTTCAATTTCTTGGAAGGTTTTTTTTTCGTGCCGTGTGCTGTGACTACGGCCAGAGGCATCTCGTTTTTTTATCCGTGGATTAGATTCTATGGTATAGGTCTGTCAGTTTTAGAAAAGAGAACAGAGAGTGGAGTAGATGATTGTTGTCTAAAATTTCTGCTAGCTTGGTTGGTAGTTGAAGTCTGGATCGGACATTTGCGTAGGTGAGGCATGATAGTAAAATGTGTTGAATGGTGAGTGGGGTTTGGCATCTGTGGCATATTGGAGGAGGTTGTCTGTCGGAAAGGTATGAAGGCTGTGTCCCAGTCTCAGACGCGTGAGTACCACCTCTTCTCTCCTCAAGAGTTGTGGCAGGGGACGGGGTGAGGTGGAGTTTCGGATAGCGCCAAGCTTGTTTGATGAGGAGGTATTTCTCCAGGTGGTTTCCCAGATGGAGTTGATTGTTGATTTAAGGTAAATTTGGTTTTTGGATATTTTTTATTTTTCACTTATGTACCATTTGGTTTTTGAGCATGTTTTTTCTGACTTATATTCAAAGGCAGATGGGTTAGTCGCTGAAATCGTTCAGAATCACTCGGAACTTGTAGTGACCGGAGCTTTTCTTATGGTGGGAGGGGGAGAGGAGAAGGAATGAGAAAACGATATGTCTGGCCTTTGGAGACATGTTTCCATATTTTCGGGACAACGAGTAGGGCGTAAAAAAACTAATAATATCCAGTGTATAGAGGAAACGTGTTTCATGATTTTTCAGGAGAGAGGGGGAGGGGGATCGGTAGAAAATATTATCAAGTTTATTTCCCATTTCAAAGAAGGCTATTCAAGAGCGATTTATCAATTTACGCTTTTTTAATTTAAAAAAATAGAATTTCAATTGAATGAGCAAGGTGTACCATCACAAGAATACATTTTATCCCTTTAAATTTGGGTTACAAGGGGCTAGGAATCACCCATCTGTCCGTCTTTCTCAGCCGCTGCTCGCGGGAGTTTACTCCCTTCAACCTTTTTTATGACCATCTTTGTTTTAGATGTGAAAAAAGTTTGGCAAAAATTTACGTTAATCTCAAAATTGAAGATGCTACTTATCTTATCTAATCATTCTTTATGATATGAATTTTGCACAATGTTCCTTTATCAGTAATGAAGACTTTTAAAACAGGTAGTTAAGATGAGTGTTTTAAATTATTGATTTTGTTCATTTTGTATGATAGAACATATATTCCAGAACAATGCGAGTGCACAACTTACTACTAGATTTCAATGGCATTACTTTTCTCTTTTCTGTCCTCTCCCCTCTCTCTCAATTAGAATAATTTTTCATATATCCGTTATAAGATTTTTTCCTTCGCCGAAAGAATTCTTAAATTTAGTTTGAAATGATTCATGTACCAAGATACAGCGTGAGTGCACAACTTAAAATTACAATTCCACCATTTGGCTATAAATCGGGCTCGTAATATCCGGTAATTCGTTTCTTATATACGAAATTTTATTGAATTCGAACCATACGTCGATACCAGTGTTTCGAACCGAATGCGAATACAGTTCACGAGCATTCCACCACATGTTTAGACGTTGGTGTGTATTAAAGCTCGTTTAAAACGTAAAAATATGCAGTGAACGGATTCATACGGACGAGAATTAAAGGAACACAATATTTACGTTATGTCTTTATGGAACACGCCGGCAATTAGGATGAAATGTACACGTGTTTCGCGTACCATTAGCTGAGAGGGAAAAATAGTCGAAAATATTTCTCAAATCGTGTACTGGCGGGCGATAACGTCGTATCATATTTCGGAAATGTTTTGCTAACTTATCTGCGTTGCTTACGTAAACTGAACGTTAATTACACGAAATTTAGAAAAGAAAAATCCACGATAATGAATTTGCTCGATGCAAGGTTACCAAAACTGTATTCGGATAATCCAAATCACGTTTTTAGGTCACATTCGAATGATTCATTAGCATTTGCTTGCACTATGAATAATTCTTTTTAGTTGAAAAAATTAACTCGATCAATACGATCGTTTTAAAGGATATAGTACAGTAAGCTCGAAGGGGCTTGAACGGATGTTGAATTTAACTCAACGTAGTTGTGAATTTTAGCCTACGACGGTTCTCTTCGGTTTTAAAATACAGGTCCAGCCGGGAAATGGAAAGGTGCCAATTTCGGCGCGTTTTACCATACACGTTGTTAATAGGGCGACTTATTTATAGACGTAATGCGAGGTTAGTAACGGGATTTATAACGAAATTTTTTTCCCATTTGGTTTGCCCCTTTCGAATAATCCTTATTTGCGTCTTTTTTTTCTCATTTTCGTATACGCACAATGTTTATCAATGTACACTGTGACTTTTTTTCCTTCGGTTCACGTACAACAGATGAATTCATTTTTTGGCATTTCAAACCGACTCAAATGTGCGCTAATTCCGAGCGAAAAGTTAATTTCGTTGCGAACCGAGCTCGTAAATAACCGCTTTTATCTCGGCGGTGTACAATTTAAAACGCGTTTTTTCCTCGTTTCCGAGAGCTAGTGAAAAAATTACCCGCCACTGTTTGTCTCGTAATTGTTCCCTCAATGGTTAGTCGACCATTTCACCTATCCTCATAGGAGAGTGATTTTATTTACGTTATAGGAAGAGCAGAGAAATTTATTTGATTGGGATTAAAGGTCTAGTGGATATATTTTGTGGTGTTACTTAATACTTATGCAGCTTACAACTGATGCTGGGTATTTTGTATAATGAATTAATGATGCTAAATATTTTTGATGGTTTCAGTATGGCCTACAGTAATTATGGTAGGAAAAAAAAAGAAAAAATTAAATAATTAATCAATGTTATACATGTGATTGGTGAATAAAAAAATCAATGGAATTTTTTTAATTGATGCGAAGGATTAAAAAAATTTTTTTTTAATAACAATAATACTCGCATAATTTTTAATTATTTTTTTACTTTATATTAGGTGCTTTAAAATGGGTTATAATTTATTTTACTTTGTCTAGAAATAATTGAAAGTCAGATATTTTATTTTTTATATGACCTATAGTTGAGATGCATTGTGTGGAATCCATCACCCCCAATCAGAGGGAAGAGAAAGAAGACAGGTTTTCCCTGGGGCTGAGTTTCTGAAGGAGCCTAAAATTTAGGTTTTAAAATTTTTCATAGAAATTCTAATTAGATTTTTTTTTTGTTCAATTTTATCAAAATGGGACTAATTCTGGTTTTCGCTAGTCCTATAATCTACATACCTGTTTCCACTTCATCGAACTCAAAAAAATATTGTACCTATTTTTTCACTTTTTAGCAGTTTTCAAAGTATTATAATGTATATTCTGCCTAGAATTGGCACAAAATTGTCATTTCATTGAGCTTTACCATTAAATAAAATGTCCATCATTTAGGAACCTCCGAAATTTGAGAATTAAGTATAATTATTATCTTACAAATCTAATAGGATGAAATCAATCCTAGATTATATATTCAATCAATAAATTGTACATTCGTTAATCATTTTTATAAATTTGAGTTATACTCGTATTTTAATTTCCCACAAAATCGAAAAAATTTGAAATCTCTTGAAAGTACATCGTGTACTTATGAAAGGTAATTTGTTCAGTGTAATAGTTTGCAGGTACTGTATGTCATATTTGTGCAGCGTGAAACCTATAGCGCTGAAATAATGCCTTATCTAAGATACTTCACTTCGTAGGAATTATTGGTGAAAATAGTTGAAATTTTTGTTGCATAAATTGAAGTAAAATAGGTAAATTAAAAAAAGCTGAAAGTTTTCCTCAAATCTTCTAAAAAGGAAACAAAATTCTTTTATTCGTCAGGATGTTATTAATAGTGAAATATAGCTCTTTCCTCATTCAATTAAAAATTTATTTTTCGAACGAGCTCTGTTTTCAATATTTTCAATAAAATTTTGGTTGTTACATTTACCTATGGCAACGATCATTTTAAAACGAATTTTTGTAGTGAATTTTTTCACCTGTCAAGAGTTCATTCTTGGTTACATCAATATACTCGTGCTTAGGTCATTGGTACGTAATTTTCATTTATGTAAATGTTAAGATATGAACATGGATTTATTGTACCTGCAATCCACTGTTTTTGTTTGTATGAAAGAAAATGATCAAAAATAGAAAAAAATTCATACGACATTAATATTTTCAAACTTTGTCTCCAGTATAAGATACATTAATTTATTAGTATGAAAGGATTATACTTATATTGTTTATCTGGAATTTTTTTTGGTAGTATTTGAATCATTTCATGATTTTTAGCCGAGTTTTCAACTTGGAAACAGCGTACCTGATTTGGGAAGGGAAGGTGGGGGGAGGGTGGGGTCTTCGAATCTTTGCGTATCAAACCATTTGCAATCATCTCGCAAATGTCCAACTTTTTGGTATATATATGTATATTTTTTAGGCCAAGCGTAGCGGAGGCGGGTATTTATGAAATTTTCTCAAAACTTGATGAGAGATTTTTCTTGAAAATACAAAAAATTACCTTTTTTGTTTTTTCGATAAAATTCAAAATGGCGGATCACTCAAATTTTGAGGGGGGCTGGAGAAAAAGAAAATAGCTCAAATTTTATCTTTTTGATTTCATATGAAAAAGTGAGTCACGGACATCAACATACCCAAATTTCATCTTTCCAAGTACATTTGGAGGGGAGTTAAAGCAAAAAACCTTCTTTGGAGGGGAAATTGCCACAGGAAATTTCATGAATCATCCATATTTCCTCACCAAATCAACCTAAAAAAGTTTAACTTTTTGTGTCGAGTTATTTGATGACCAGAATATGAGCTATGGAATTTGAGTCAAAATAAATGCAAAATGGAGGATTACCGAAATTTGAGTGTAGTTTGAGGAGCCTCAAATTAGTAAAAATGTAATTAATATGAACTCGTGTGATTATTGGGGATGAGAAGTGTACAATATCCCAAATTTCATTCCATATATGATGTTCGAGGGGAAAAGGAGGAGTTATTGACCTTAAAATATGAAGAAAGTACAAGAGAGGTCGGAAATGTTTTATTGCGGTATCATATGATAACATGAGCCCAAGTGACTAACATATTCTGATTTTAGCTTCCAAGTGAATTTGAAGGCGAGTTAGAGCAATTAATCTCTTTTGGAGGGGAAATCACCGCAGGAAATTTCATCGATCATCCATATCTCGTCACCAAATCGACCTAGAAAGGTCAAACTTCGTGTGTAGGATTACTTGATGACCAAAATATGACCTCTTCAACTTGGGTAAAAATAGATTCAAAATGGGCATCGTAAGGATTTGTAGATGATTTTAGAAGCCTCAAGTAGTTATAATTTACGAAATATGTGTTTATATGATTATTTCTTAGCAAAAAATACTACGTTTGTTCCAAATTCAACTGCTTAACTGGTTTTGGAGGGGATAGGGTAGGAGTTTTCAGATTTGGTATTGCGTGTGTCTTGTAGTCATGAAGGATTTAACAACGTTATTACCAAACCAGAACAAGCCACAGTTAAAAATTCAGCTCCAGTAATGTTGCATGGCTGCTTACGCTTTTTTCAACTTATTCTCATCATCGATTTTCGGAAAAAATTTCATGATTAATTTACGTTATGTAGGAAGCGCAGTGAAAGTATAGGCTTGAGGAAAGGAGTTAAGATTACCTGAAAAAAACTATTTATCTTTACGATAGTTAAAAAAAAAAAAAAACTTAAATTTTTGATAAATAATATTTATCTGGACCCGCTCTATTTCTCCTGTGATTGGATTTACCTTTGAGTCTACATCAATATGTATGTACAATTATTACAGTACAGTTACATGGAATAAAAAATGTATTACGTTCAAAATTTCTATTTTTTCGACAAAATTACTTTCAAAAATATTTAGTTACATTAAAGAAATGGAAATAAAAAAGTA
>CM019754.1:39999607-40099607 GCA_009761765.1 Phenacoccus solenopsis | reverse complement strand
AACGAAATTAAACATTTTCCTAGGAATTTTTCTTATTTTATCGTCTCAGTTTATTTTTACCGATAATGCATTTTTTGCTATCGGAGGAGAAAATCTTTCATTTTGATACTCGTTTTGATGATTTTTATAGTGCATATTTTTATTATTTTTGCATATTTTGGGTATTTTCGATTTGTATTTTACAATATTTTCATCCGATAAACGCATATTTTAAATGCATATTTTAAATGCATATTTTCATGTAATTTGTGCATTACAAAAATTTTCCCTAATTATATGCTATTTATTTTCATTAATTTTTTGTTAATAATATTGTTCAGGATAATGAAAATTGAAAACAGAAAGCAATGTTGTAACAGTCGTTCCTGGTATTGTCTTCCATTTATTATTTAGTAAATTATTGGCGAAGAAGATCATAAAGTAATTTCCTCATGCTTTTACAGGATTTTCTATTCTCATTTTCATAATTTACCTGTACCATCCCTCCGCTAAAATTATGGAAAAATTCACCCTGAATACCAACATCTTAAACATAAAATTTCTATTTTAAAGAGAGATGGTTCAGTTTTGCGGAATTTTAGTTTTTCAAATTTATCAAAAAAATTCAGTGCTTGTGGGAATAAAAATAAAACAAGAAAGCTGTAAATCAACAACATTTTTACCGAAAATATGAAAAATCTTGAAAATTTTTAAAATGCAGACTCCAACAAACTCAAAAAATATTAATGTAACACCACAGAAAGGTCTCCGAGGAGGGGTTAAATTTTTGAGAAAATGCTATGACTCGGCTACATACCAATATTCGAAGGATTACGGATTCACGCTATAATAGCTGTATTTCAGACGTGTGGTTCATAATTCGAAGTATGCTGTAACTCTTCCCATATTAACTTTGGAACTAAACTGCATAGACTCATCGCTGGGACGATACTTTTTGCATTTAACCCCTTCTCGAGGGATTTTGAAATTCTCGTCCGTACATGTATTTTGATGGAGATGATTTATACCATACATGCGAAGAATGCCTTTCTAAGTAACATTCTAAAAGTTTCATCCCCTACCCCTACGGCTAAATGTGCGAGAGGACAAAAACCTCTGAAAAAAGTGGTTTTTCTGCTTATGGCTCTGAAAGGAGTAGCAGGAGGGGTAAATTAGATCAGTAAAAAAATTTTCTTCGCTCAGTTTCCTATAAGATGAAACCTTCAAAGAAGGGGGGTGGGTAATAATAATCATTTTTGAAAATTTTGTGTTTTTCAATTGTACGACAATTATGATGATGCGGAGAGGAAAAATCAATAAAAACAAAGTTATTGTGCACTAGATTCTCAATAAAAATAAGTACTGATGTTTCTCGCTAAGCAACAAAATGGGCCCAAAATGTGGAAGTACAAGTAATCATCTCCATATCTTTTATACTTTAGATATAATGTGTATTCATAAAAAGATGATTTTTATTTCATATGTGATGTGAAATAAAAAAAAAAAAAGATTAGTTTTAGACTGACAGGAAACTTGCATCACCCTTAAAAACGCGATTTGAAGAAAACACTTTTTTTTATAGCAAACGGCCTTTCTGAAACGACAAAATGAGATTAAGGTAACAGTGAAATCAAAAAAATGAGGTTATGAAAAAAATCCTGTTCAGAAGCAAAAAAGTACATAAAATGTTTTATTTTATTTTCCACCGAATTCCACGAAGATACGAGGTGTACGTTCAGTATTACACGAAAAAATGTAGGCAAATTCTCACCAACAAATACGTACGTAGTCAGACTTTAAGCCCAATTTTTCAAAAAAGTGATTTTTACCCTTAATCTTATTTTCTTATTCCTCATCACATATCATGCCCTCTATAGGATGAAATGATTTGAGCATTCACCAAGTACCCTTATTGCGCCCAAATTGGGTGGGGGAGAGCAGGGGCGTAACGAAGACATTCTTCAGGGGGGGGGGGGAGAAACGAAAAATTGCCAACTAATATCATGAAATTTTCCCAACTGTTGACCTTTTTTTTTTTTTTTTTTTTTTTTTATTAGTCTTCAAAAATTTTAAAATAGTTGTAATAATACTGCTACGCTAAAACTCCAAATTTACCAACTTTACAAACGCCAATGGGCTACATCTCTGGTTGTGTGCTATACATGATATAAGTTGGCATCAGTTCGAATTTATTCGAGTTCTTATTTTCCCAAAAAAAATTCCAAGTTCCCAATTTCAACGTTGAACAATTATAAATTTCCCAACTTTTCAAAGCACCTGGGGGGAAGCTCCCCCCCATCCCTCCCTTAGTTACGCCCCTGGGGAGAGGGGTTTTAAATTAATTTTATTCGCAAATTTAATTTTCAGCATATAATGCGCGATAATTCTTGAATGGGAGGGGATAGGGGGTCAAAAATTTAGGTGAAATGTTTTTAGGTCCAAGGTAACATTTGGAACCACTTTTGACCAAATTTGCGTCAAGAGCCGATTTTACTTACTTAATGGGGGAGGCCCTTTACCAACTTTTCAGAAGCCAAGAAGGGGGTAAGCTTTCTCCCTCTCCCCTTTCGGTACGTACCTGTCTTAAATGTAAAAAAAATTGTTTTCGTTTGTACAGCAAAATGAACAGAATAGAAATCATCTTAGACTGATGCCCGAGTAGAAATATAGTCGGCTCAATTGTGCCGCGCATACGTAGGCCCGTCTATCTCCACCTCAACGTAAAAAGTCGTTTCGATGTTCCTAAATTGGGCACCTAGCGCTACAGTCTATCATGAACAGGGCAGGGGAATTCTAATCCTTTTTCATTTTCTTTTTGGTCACATTTTTCGCAGATAATGTGCCTCGAAAACTTATTTCTCACGATTTTTTTTCGTGAAAAAACTCTTAGAACGCTTACATCGACGTTGAAACGCAATAACAGGTGTTGACAGTGACTCGTAACCTTGAATGTTGACTTAAGTCGTGCTTTGACGTAATGTTTTGCGACAATTTGAAAATTGTGTGAAGTTGTACAGTGTACACGAGCTTCGTATAAGTCCCCGTATTTTCTGATATTGATCTGGTTCATGTTCCAGTAGAATTTTTTGCTATGAAGTATGTAAAGGAATCCACACTGCATTATACTAGAACCTCCCATCATGGTTGTAGAGATGCAAGTGTATTGAGTAAAGTTCAAAAAATACCATGCCAATTCTATTGCACATAGGAAGCTGTACTTTTAGGAAAAAACATATGAGTTGCCCTTAAAGACCTTAAAATTTGAGATAAATTTTGAAAATTTAGTTTTTTAGAAATTTCCTTGGCTTTTTATTCGCGAGAACGAAAGTAATCGTACCTGTCGCATTCATACATCATTCGAAAGCGAATGTAATGCTCAACATTGTTCAGCGAATACCCGTGTTCCTGAGGTATTGAAGCTCAAAAAATTTATTTTTCTGTGGAAATATATCGCAAACTATAATTTGTCTTCTCTTTCAATTGCATTTTTCGCTTAATTCAGCGTCGATATGTCGTTTGTTTTTATTGGTTTCAATATGATTGGTAACTTGACTAGATGGTCTCTTCGTGTGTTACCATAATTATTGATATACCCCTGGACCTTCTCCCAGAGTGGTTTTGCTATTTTAGTCGTATGGTTTGCACTTTATTCCATATTTCGTTGTTTCCATTTAGCTTAATTTCACCGTTCACTTCTTTGAGAATGTCTTTATATTTGTTGTCCATGGCTGTTTAGAAGTCTCTCATCTAGGTTCTCCGTCCAAGATGGGAGTATTCATCTTGAGAATTTGTCGTTTTGGTAAATCCTTAGGTACGCAACTTATTAGCTAACTCACGCATTACTCTTTCAGCTAGGTTTGCCTATTGCGCGGATTGGATCTAACTAAACATGTCCACAGAACCTATCAAGAGTAACTTGATTGCTCTGTATGCTCCACTATTTGGTAGTGGTCCAAAAATTTCTGAACGTAGGATGGCATAGTATTATGTATACCCTAGAAGTGTTTGGATATTTTTCTTTTTTTTGGAATTTGAAATTTGTCGTGGTACAAGATTTGTATTTTATGCGTGTCTTTTTCGAGACCTAGAAAATTGCGGGAAAAGATGCGCTGTCTAGAATTAGCGATGTTGTCACATATCATAACATGTGCTAGTGTTATAAGGTGGCTGGAATTGAAGAAAAAAAACGCAAAACGTAAATGGTGCCTGTAAAGTGGTTGATCATATGGTCGATCGGAAGGTATATAACAAGCAGCACACTCTGATTATAAACACTTGTAACTACAGTCCATGTAGGTGCTGGTTCAGAGGTAGTAAGGCATCAGTACGAAAATCTGCGTACACATTCCTGGAGTGATAATAAGGTTGTGTGCCCTGATTCCCATAAGAAACGTTGTAGCATCAAACATTGGTGCCTGAACAAAAAAACTGGTGGCACAACGTTATGTAATTGTATAATTTGGTGCCACAACGACATTATACATATAAAAGTATAGGTATATGTGTGTGTGTATATTTATAAAAATTATCAAGCGTCAAAATGAAACTAAATAATTTGTTTGAAATTTAATGTTAAAAGTAGCTTGTTCATCAGCAAAATTTCCTGAAATGATTTTTTTTTGAAGAGGGGTGGAGGGAGATTAAATATGGAAATTAAGCAGTCTTAAAGAAATTTAGTGTATTTAAATGTTGAAAAATTACAAAATCTTAAAAACATAAATAATAATAATTCAATTTATTAATAAAATAATAAATACATCAGATCAATATAAACAAACTGACGGCATCCCTATGCCAATTAGGCGAGCGGGGGCCGGATTACTATTATTATAAATTTATGAAAAAACCAAAAAACAAATAGCAACAACAAAGCAAAAAATAAATGAATAAATAAATGATATGCAAAAACTTAAGGTGTACAACACATATTAAAAGTAGACATAGGTAACCAAAAGTGAAAAATATGGTAGGTGGTATGGCGGAGCAGGGCAGGGCAGGGCAGGGCGGGCAATAGCCATCAATTCTATAGATTTCACATCTCACGTGTGGGGCTGACCAGATATCGCATACACCACAGCTCTCCTCAGCCTAGGACCCCTCCTACATCGCATATCAGCAGGGAGCGCGTTAAATAATTTTGGCACCATAAAACAAAATTGAGCCCTTGAGTGTATTTTGGTCCAGTTAGGGACTACAAGATTAATGCCACTATTATGCCGAAAACTATAATGCTTAGATTTAATATCAATAAGGCTAAACAGTTCGCGAGCCAGGACACAGCAACCAGAATGGTATAACTGCCCGAGCCTAGGAACGTTAACAAGCCGAAAAGCCTCGGTAGCAGAGCCTCCACTTACCCCCCCCAGAAACAGTTCGGACTGCCTTATGTTGTAAGATCTCAACTGGCCTAATTAGGTAGCGGGCACAACCACCCCAAATAGGAAGGGCATACCTTAGCACAGGTTCATAAACTGATCTATAAAAACGCCTCAGGTGATAATCAGACATAAATTTTGACAAGTAAGATAAGAGGTAATTTAGTTTCCTCAGTTTCCCCCTCATTTCAATGCATTGGCTAGACCAAGTAAGTGTCTCATTTACCATCAATCCTAGGTACTTATAGCTTTCAACAATCTCTAGTTCCTCACAGTTACAATTTTCAGTAGAGCAGCCATTATTATGAATCTTGACTGGCATTCTCCACTCGTAAACCACTTTATAAGCATAGTATGTTATTTTAGATTTACCTATATTGAGTGAGAGACCATGTAGCAACAGCCAATTTGAGATCAGCTGAAGATCTTTCTCCAGCTTTATTTTAAGTACCTTACCAGAGGCTGCATCACAGACCAAAGCCATATCGTCAGCGAAAGAATAAATAATAATAATAATAATAATAATAATAATAATAGGACATAGATAGATAGATAGACAGAGAGATAGATAGATAGATATAATTTTTTTGTAGGGTGCTCTATAGGGTCGTTACAATATCTTGAAAAAAATGCAAAAAATAAAAAATAGATGAATAATAATGAATAAATAAATAAATAGTTTAACAAATAAAAAATAGAAAAATTAAAAAATAAAAATTTCAAGTTAAACTATAAGAATAATTTAATAAATAAAATGAGAATAAACATTTAAACTTAACAAATAAAGTGTAAAAACTTCCTTCATTACGCCACTACTAAAAATAGAAACAATTTAAAGATTTAAAAAATCTCAAAATTAAAACAAAAAAAATCAAAAAAAAATTGTATCTAGGAATATTTTCCCGATTGAAAAAAAAAATGTAAGAAAATTCTTCCTTAAGTATCCGCAAAAATCATTCTTGTCCTGAACTCTAATATAGCTCTCGATGGCCCTGATAAATAATACGAGACAAACTCTGAGAATATGATGCAAGTGATTCAACGATTGGATCATTGGAATAGCAGTGAACGCGCTGAAAAATCCGTTTCGATTTTCTATCAAAGGTCACATCAGAAATTACTCATAAGTGTTATTAAAGGCCACAATTATATTCTTGGAAAAATACACGAAACTGTCGTACGATGTGTCGGGCATCTCATCGTTATAACAATCTGGGTATAAAATTCCATGTGTCGCGTCCATACGCAGAATTAAATGATCAGATAATACTCTCATCGATAACCGCCTTCGCGTTAATGGGAAAAAAATTAGTTTTTTTCAAGGAACGACTTTGCACGAGCGCAGGCATCTGCGTTGGGATTTTGAAAAGAAGAAAAAAAAACACGACGGATATATCATAAATCTGGAATATTCGAATGTCACGATATTATCGAATTATAAATAAAGCCGCGTTCAATGGTTGAACGGTAATTGCGAATTCACGAGCGTATAAGTTGGCGCGAAACGATTATCGTTTATTCGCAATTGGCTTTAATAAATTTTAATCGAGAGAACATTAGCGTCGCAAAAATATTACCGAGTTTGCTGCGAAATTGGAAAAGAGCGAAAAATTACTCGAGATAATAAATTCGAGCGTACTGTGCATTCTTGGGAGTATTTATTACGTATCGATTCAGCGACGTGTTCTGGTTTCGCACCTAACATATAGCTAGTAAAGTACGACGAACCGGTTCAAGGACGGACGTTGGTAAAAACTTTTATGGTATGGCACTCGCGATTTAGTTATAAATCTCGAACGTAAAGTGCGAATAACGGTTGGAATTTTTTCCTCTTCTGGTTTAATTGAAGATGTCGCTGTTTTCATCTGCGATACGTGGTACAAAATGGAAACGATGTTGAAGGAGTTGCATAAGCATTTCGCCGCAAATAATGGTAACGCTTCGCCGGTCAAGTAAATATACCGGAACAACTTTATTTATAAATTGAGCCATTACTTCGCGCCGAGTTGAGCAAATCGTCATCGATTTCTACGAAGTATTATCAAGTAGTCGCACATGAGACCACGCTCGAATAGATTTACTTAACAGTTCGGACTCGGGACTCGAGAATACCGGTGCTAGGTGAAAATTATACGCTATATTGAATACGACGAATTTACTTATCATTTGCATTTTAATAGCGTGAGAGAAGCGTTTGCACGTGGCGATTAATTAAGAAAAAATTAATTCATTTAGAAAGTATATTATTTGAAAAAGGAAACGATTCGGACACGTTCACGGTTCTGTGGACCGTTAGACGTGGAAATTTCGAATCAAGTTTTTCAGAAATATTGACGTGGAGAGGTGCGGCGTGTGTCTGAACTAAGTACGTTGTACTCAGTGTTATGGAGGTGTAAGCGCGTTGGAATTGCGGTCACGTTTTCGGCGTTGAACAATATTCGCATAATAGGGTTGGGCGTGTGAGAACCGGTGAACCGCGTAATGCGATGAATTCAGCGATGACAGTGTGCCAAACCAGGAGTTTCCGTTGGATAGTGATGTACGGATGGGAAATTGGCAAGGTAGAAGCGCATGGTGAAGTGACATGATTGTGAAACGAAATCGAACATTTTTGCATGATTGAGGGCACATGATGTCAACTTCGAAAATATAGTTTGAAAAATACATTCAAAATTTTATGTGGAAAGTAATAGTCATTTTATCAGCAAAAATTCTATCATAAATTGTCGAATTCATAAAAACAATATCCAAATTTTAGCTTCTTAAGTGCATTTTGAGGAGAGTTAGAGCAAAACCTGTTTTTTGAGGAAATTTTTGTTTCATGTCCCACGCGTAGCACCGGCAGGTGTTGATAAAATTCGCGCTAAAGTTGGTGAAGAACTCTGCTTAAAAATGCGCAAAAGTACTTTTTTTGTTTTTTCGATAAATTTCAAAATGGCGGATCACTCAAATTTTGAGGGAAGCTGGAGAAGGGGTAAATTGCTCAAATTTTTTGTTTTTGATCTCATATGAAAGAAAGAGTCACGGATGCTAACATATCCAAATTTCAGCTTCCTAAGTACATATTGGGAGGAGTTAAAGCAAAAAACGGCTTTTTGAGGAAGTTTTGAGTCTTGAAATTTCTTGAATCTTCCATATCTCCCCACCGAAACAAGTTAAAGAGGTCAAACTTTGTGTGTGGGGTTAGTTGATGACCAGAATATGGCCTTTTGAATTTCGATCAAAATGGATTTAAAATGGCGGATTGTCAAAATTTGAGTGGAGCTTGAGGAACCTTAAGTTCGTAAAAATGTAATTAATATGGACTCATATGAATATTGAGGATAAGAAATATACTATATCCCCAGTTCATCTCTATACATGATGTTGAGAGGGCTGAGGGAGAGGTTATCTAACCTAAAATGTGGTGTGGGTACACGAGAAGTCGAAAGTTTTTTATTACCATGTCATCCGATAAAATGAGCCCAAGTGACTAATTTATTCTGATTTTAGCTTCCCAAGTGAATTTGGAGGGGAGTTTAAGCGAAAAACCGCTTTGGGGGGGGGGGAAGTGCGGTAGGAAATTTCATGAATCATCCATATCTCATCACCAAATCGACCTAAAAAGGTCAAACATAGTGTGTACGATTAGTTAATGACCAGAATATGAACTCTTCAATTTGAGTCAAAATGGATCTAAAATGGTTTGAGAAGTATGGGTTTCGTATGATTATTTCATGGCAAGAAATACTACGTTTGTTCTAAATTCAACTTCTCAAGTGGTTTTTAAAAAGGATATGGTAGGAGTTTTCAGACTTGGTATTGAGTGTGGCCTATAGTCATGAAGGGTTAAGCAAGGTTATTACCAAGTCAAAACAAGCTCCAGTTAAAAACTCAGCTTCAGTAATGCGGCATGGCTGCTTACCTTTTTTTTTTTTGGTAATATCTTGGGAACAATTCAAGATAAAAGACTCGCAAATGGTTCATTTTGAAGATATTGAAAAGCGAAATGATTTAATTTTTCTATAGTTACGTTATCGATTTACTTTTGGAATTAATTTCATGAAAGCGATTTTTTTTTTTACTTTAGGTACTATGAATTTTCTCAAAAAATAAATCGAGGACAATATTGTTTTTTAATGGTGAAACACATTCAGAATTACATGCTCTTTTGAATGAGCTACTTGTAAACATTCTATCTATATTCTTTCTTGAGATATTTGCAAAAAATCAAGCAAAAAGTCAAATTTATTTTTGGTACTGGAGTTCATTCACAGAGGGCGCTCTAAAAAATTAATATTTTATCCACCAATTTCTAGTCATATTACACCAGACATACACGATAAGATCTGAAATTGCAAGTCATGTATAATGATTCACTAAGTACCTATAAAAGAAGTTTTTTTTTTGTTCAACATTGAAATATAAAAATAATATAATGTATTATCTAAAATTCTAGGAAGTATAGATAATTTATTTGGAATGAGAAATTTATGCAATAATTCTTAAGAAATTAAAGTTGATTTTAATAACAATCGTGTAAGAATAAGAACTATACATGAATATTTACCATCAGCTTAGTAAATTTTACTCTTGTTTTGGTAATTGTTTTGTTGCGTAATAAAATAGTAATCAGAAGCGAATTAAGAATTCAGTACGTTATTATAATCAATTTGGCTGAGATGTTATATCCGCGCGAACATTTATGCTATTCCGTGCTGATTTGATGTAAACATTTCAATCATGTGGGGATTGATAATTTTTTAGCAATATAGCCATTGTTTCCTCAGGCATGGGAGAGAGGAGGGTGTGCTAATTTCGCATTAGCAGAATTCTTGACAATTTTTTTTTTCATTAGGTTTATTATTTTTTTTATCCATACGAAGTTTAAATTTGCGGTAATATTTTGTTTTCAATTCAGCTTAAAGCTTGAGATATATATATTTTTTAATTAAAGGGAATTACGTATTTAAGTATAGTTATTCAGCCCTTAGAGGGTTGAAAAAATTAAACATTATGGCAAAAAAATGAAACAAAGATGGGAAGAAAAGATTGTAGCTCCTTTTCTTTCCATTTTCTTTGTTACGCTACCAAGAAAATGTGAAAAAAATTGATAATGACATCTCGTTGAAAAATAACCCTAGAATCGAACTCAGCAACCCAAAAAACCTATCAATCGATATATCACTCGATATATCGCAATTTATGATAATTTTTAATGTTTTTACAAGAAAAATAGTGATTGTTAAGAAAGCCATGAAAGAAGAAAGTAATTCGATTTAAGATGTTTAAGTTTAAAAATGTAAATTTTAGCCACTAAAATAGTCCGAATATTAATTAAGTAGTTCATTTGTGGCCATAAAATAACGAAAAAAAGAAAAAAATTAACCGTAGTCTAGAATAATCCGAAAATCACGTATATATGTCAGGAATATTGCAAAAATGGTTGCAGATGCAACAAACATTTATCGGTTATTTCCTACATCCATCTTCCGAGATGAATTCGAAATTCAATGTAATGAAAGAAAGCGCTGCCAAAAAAAAATTGACGATAGTTTTAATTGCACAACGAATGTACGTCCGCACTTACATAAGAATGATCTGACAACGATATATTTTGTACGAACTATATTTAAGTCACGAATTCAGACTATTTCTCAAGGCTGTGCTTGTTTTGATGTATTGTTTCCCTATATACAGTACATGAAACTCGTGCCAATACCTTTCTCGTAGGTACACTTTGTCACGAGGTAATTAACAACTGATACATTTGAATATTTACGACGCGGCAGCAGTTAATTGTAGCGCATGGGGAGCTTAGACTTTCATCGTTATTGTAGTTATGTTACGTGTGCCTACGATATTGTATTACAATATATCGGTACAATCGTGTATAAGAGTATAATTTCCTCGTATTATGTCAATAGTAGATGTATCATTTCGTCGAAATTCGTTCGCAGAATGAATAAAATAATGAAAAAGCGTAGAATAATATGTAGGTTCTTACTAGTCATCGTTTTAGTTTTAGTCGCGAACGAATTAAAGCGGCGGCGTGAAATATTTAAATGTTTGCATATACGGTTGTAACACTTTATCCAATTTTTGATTAATACGGCTCGCACAATATGCGGCGTTACGTTGCGAAGAACCTGCGTTATGAAAGAAATTTGTTCCGGACATGTGCGTAATTGTTTGCGCAGTTTTTTTTTCTCCATTTCACTTTCCGCGAGTTGGTTTTTTTCGACGTACTCGTACTCTCTGTTATATTCGGTTAGGTAATGTTGATTCAGCATTAGGAGTATTTTAATTTGAGCGAATAAAAATGACCATTATGCAGCTCGTATGCAATAAATGCGCGCATTAGTTGCGGGAAATACCCATTTTTTTTCGGACGATTCGGGAGCGTTAAACCGGTTTGTTTGCGGTTTACCGGTGGACAGCTGCTGAATGTTTGATTAAACACTACGCATGCGAAATAAAGAATGCGAACGTGTTTCCGTTGTTAGGAATCGTTTAATGACCCTTTTGCAGTTTATACTACGAATTGGAAATTGGTAATTGATTTTATCCTATCTACGGGATATGGCGTTGGTCGAAGTATGCGATGCATTTACCGATGGGTTTAATCGATGAAGATTTAAAGTGGCGCGTCGTACGCCGCAGGGCGCCCGGGCGACACGTTCATTAAATGTATTTTCTTCCTTAGGTCGTGATTAATGAGCGTATTTTTTGATGGGTTAATGAAAATATCGGTGATGTTGGGTAATTTTAATATGCTACGGGTATTCCTGGTTTATTATACACGAAGGTATTCGTCTCTATGTGAGGGTGTACTGTTTGTGGCCAAGTATCGTGGTATCTCAGTACATCAACGTTGTATACTAATGACTAAATTTGTTTTCAGGTAAGTGGAGCTCGTCCAAGGATTCGCGGTCTAGTAAATAAAAAAATTCGTACACGCGGAGGATCGCATAATTCGCAGTCCTCGTCGGATTTCGATATGACCAAGAATGCAGCCATACTGGTTGGCGAAGTTTACGCCGCAAGTCGCCAGTACATTTATGGCGTTATTAATAATAATTATACTAATCAAAAGAGCACGGATGGTGTATTAGGTGGAGTCTACATGAGTAGCTGCTTCATTTCGACTAACACGAACATCACGTTTCGCTTTCTGAACAAATAATTCGCGCCTTGGTAACGATCGAGAGACGCTCGGGCGCTTCTTATCACTTATACCGCTAAACCAGATCACAGGTACTGTATGGTTTCATCACAATGCGTAACCAATTATTTGGTATCGGGTAAAATGATCACGCGATTTGTTCCTCTTTTTTGGTAATAAAGTCTGCTGCAGTCAGACGTACACGACGAACGAATGCGTCGAAGAAGATTGAATTTCCATTGCATGGATAATGCTTATCGCTGAAGAAAAGATTAATGATTAAAAATTTTTCCATTTTTGAATTTCCTTCTTCTTTTTCAACTTTTAGGTTCTTTTTTTCCTTCTTTTTGCCATGTGGATTTTCTGAAAAGAGATGTCATAGTGATCTGCTTGTAGTACCTGCTACTCGCACATAAAGTGTCGCATAAAATACTATATTAGTTTATCATCGGAACACAGGTTTGTCCTTAAATTCACACCAACAAAACACAATGTTTACAAAATTGCTATATAGCCAACGAAGACTAACTTATATATTTGTGTCATATCCTAGAATGTTTAAGACAAAGAAAAATTTCGATACATCTCAAAATGGCTGATCACTCAAATTTTGAAAGGAGTTGTAGGAGAGAAAAATGACTTAAAATTTTAGTTTTTAATTGTTCATGAAAGAGTAAGTCTAAAACACCAACATATCCAAATTTCAGCCTCATGTGTACATTTAGACTAGAATTTAAGCAAAAAACTTTTATTAAGGAAGTTTTGAGCCATGAAATTTTTTGAATCTTTTATATTTTCTCCCAAAATCGACCTAAGAAGGTCAAACTTTGTGTGTAGGATTAATTTGAGAGCTGAACATGACCCCTTGAATTTAAGTCATAATGAATTCAAAATGGCGGTTGACCAAAATTTGAGAAGCCTCGAATAACTAAAAATGTGATTCATATGGATTCCCATGATTACTGGGGATAAAAAATATACTAGAGGGGGAAGAAGGGATTATAAATCTCAGTATGTGGTGGGGATGAACAAATAATTGAATTTTTTTGATTTTACTGATGTATCATAAGATGAACTAAATAACTAATTTTTTAGTTTTAGTCTTCCAAATAATTTCGGAGGAGAGTTACAGCAAAAAATGACTTTTAGAGGGGAATCACTTTGAAAAAATATAAATTGTCCAATGTCCATGTCTCCTTACCAAATCGACCTAGAAAAGTCAAACTTTGTTTGTAGGCTTAGCTAGCGACCAGAATATGACAACTTAAATTTGGGTGACAAAAATTCCAAATTAGCGAATCGTAAAATTTTAAGAAAAGCTTAAAGAGCCTCAAATTGCTAAAATTTGAAAAATATAGCTCATACCATTATTGCGAGCAGGAAATATTACAATGGATTCTAAATTCAAATTCTAAGGCGGTTTTGGGTGAGATGTGGTGGGGGTTTTCAGAGTCGTTACTATGTATGTCCTATAGGCTTGAAGGGGTTAGCAACGTTATCTGGAAACCTGAAGAAGCCCAATTCAAAAACTCAGGAAAGACTCGTATGGCTTATATTTGATAAATTTGAACTCGTATGATTAGTAAGAATGAAAAATATGCTGCATGTCAGTTTCAAATTCACATGTGATTTTGGAGGGGAGGAGGCGAGGGTATTGTCTTCAAAATGTGGTGGGGTAAATAAAAATTTTTTAATTTTTGATTATAATGTCAGATGATAATGTGAGCCCAATTGACTACAATATTTCTATTTTAACCTCTTGAGTTGTTATGGAGAGAAGTTTGAGCTATAAAACGACTTTTTGAATGGAAATCACTGCAAAAAATTTCATAAATGTCGCATATCTCTTCAGCAAATTGTCTTAGAAGGTCATACTTTATAAGTGGATTTAGTTGGGTATCAAAAAACTTCTTAAAGCATCAAAATTAATCAAAAATGGTGGATGGTCAAATTTGTGGTAGGCTTGAGAACGAAAAGCCTTAAAGAACTAAAGTTTGAAAAATTAAGTCTTTTGTGATGCTAGTAGGCAAAAAGTAATACATATTTCGAATTAATTTTATTGGTTGTTTTTGAGAAGAATAAAGTATGAGGACATGTGGTCTCAGGGGCGTACTGAGGACATTCTTCAGGGGGGGGGGGGAGAAAACCAAATTGCCAACTTATACCATGAAATTTTACCAACTGTTGACCTTTTTTTTTTTTTTTTTTTTTTTTGTTCCGCGAAAATAAGATGTCACAATCTTCTTGTTAGTCTTCAAAAAATGTAAAAATAGCTGTAATAATACTGCGCAAGTGGTCAAATTTACCAACTTTACGCTAAAACTCCAAATTTACCAACTTTCCAAAAGCGAAGGGGGAAGCTCCCCCCCCTTTCGGTACGTCTTTGTGTGGTCTGTTGGTTTGGAATGTTAATTTGAAAATATTACCCGCAAATATAAAGAATCTTCAATTAAAAACTGAGCTCCAATAATGCGGCATGAGTACTTCCTTTTTCTTATTTATCAGTGTTTTATTATTCGTACCAGTCAGTCTTATTTATACCACAAACTTCTACATTTATGTGTAAATCTTCATTCAATGGTATTTATCCTCAACGGTTAGGGATTCAAACTTAAACAATTATTGTTTTGAGTGGACTTCCGCTTATGCGGAAATCCACTATTGCAGTCGTCTTGTTATATTTGCAATTATGGGTATAAATTAAGTTTCGAACCAAACTTTTCAATTAAAGGAAAAATTTAATAAAAAAAAAAATCGATTAAACATGAAATGTAAATTTTTACCCCTTTTACTCCCTTCTCCTAGGACTTTATATTGAAATGCCGAAGTAGGATGCTGCATTGTGAGGAAATTTTATCTGTCGGTATGTACTAAGAATTCCTGAATTAAAATCCTCGAAAATAGATTCGATCGAAGGTTCCTCACCTCGAGTTTTTGACCACCAAATAGCCCAGGTAGTCAATGCGATGAATTTGTATAATCGAAAATTCCTCGCTAAAAATTCCGCGCGTTTATAAAATGCTACAAAAATTTACAATCGTGCTGGTGGAAATCCGACAATACAACATTATACGATTTTATCGCGTTCGAAAATCCCATTAAAATGGTAAACAACACCGAGCGGCGTGTTAATTTACGTTATTTTCGTTAACGTTAATTACTTGTCGGATGACGCGAATCGAGATGACCGGACTGTTATATCATTGTAAATAAGGGAATTTAATAATTATGAGGAAAAAAGACTGGATCGCGGCACGCCGGAGACATTCCATTGGTCATTTGAGATACACGAGATATCGCTTATTTGCGTAAAAAATCTCCAACCGATTCGCGTATAGGTTGTTTGTCGCTGGAGAAGTTTTTATGTAGGATAAGAATAGCGAATCGTATTAATTAGCGAGTTTGATGGGCGGCGAAAGCGCTGTCAACGGACTATAGGCGCCGTGCACCGTAATGTTAAACGGACTGCGTGCAGCTTTGACGAAGGACGCATTCTTTCCAAGGACGCCAGCCTCGTAAACTATAAGCCGAGCTCGACGTGGTATTTAATTATCGTTCTATTTACTCGCGTTACCATCGTTAATTAACTCCGTCTTGCCGAATAAAATCGTAAAAAGTACAGATGAAACGGAAAGTTGTCTAAATGGATAGCAAAATGTTGATATATGGTGCTGGTACGAGTACCGATTACCGATTGAGATCTTTATTTCTCGTTTATTGTACGAGTGCGTTAGATGTACGTGGAATACAAATGGACCGGGTGAAGGTGTATTGAACCTATGGTTGGATCGAAGGACTTCGCAGGTTGTGGTTGAGTGGAGTAATAATTTTAATGGTATTTGCGCTCCTCGTAAGAACCATTAGTGAATTCATATGTTGGCAAATAAGAGTGAAATAGCTGAGTTATTCGATAACGGATTCTTAGATTAGAAGATGAGTTTCATTATTGGATTTAGCGTATTTAAAAACCCAACAGTCGACGAATATGACTATTTTTCATCTGTTCTGATTATTAGGTTCCTTCTCACCTCTCTACTCATCAATTTGTGATAGCCTACGTTTATAGAATAAAATCATTGCAGCATTATGATTAAAGTCAAGCCTATAATGATTTTTTTACCTCTAATATTTATTTACAACCTAAAGGACCTTGGTCAGGCTTTTTTTAAATCAGTGATTAAATTCAGCTTATCCTTGTCTCGATAATGAACTCGGGCAACCGAAGGAGTTCGGGACTACTCGTAAAAAAAAACATTCGAAATGATATCACCATTTTTTATCTCTATTTCTCATCAGTTCCCTTTTCATCTCTCTTCACAACATTCAAGTCGCCGCAGGTTGAAATACTTTCTTCACCCCAAAATTTAAGCTTGAAAAGCAGTTTTAAGCCTATTTTCAAATCCGAAGGGGCTGAAATTAAGCATGTGTTAGGTATTTAATTCTCAAATTTTTAATTCTTCAGTTTTTCCTAAATAGGGTTTTCTCAATAATATGAAACAATTTTCACTTGCTAATTTTTTGGGAAAATTGTACGATATAACATTTCGACAAAAAAAAACAAAAAAAAAATGTTGACAGAAAAATGACTGTTTTTAATTTTTTTATTGAAAATTTCAAGCCTAGGTTGCAACAGGTTAGGATTTTTTTGAGCTGAAATTTTGGGGTTTCATTTTTGGGCACCAAAGGAAGCATCTTGAGTGGAGGCGGCGTTAAAAAATTGAAGTAAAAAATTTACACCTCTAACCAATGTAAATAAATGTCACACTAATGACGTAATGACCATTTTTCATGTTTGTTTAGCTTCCTGTTATACCTCTTCAAAAATTTTTTGACAATGAATACTTTGAGAAATCAACATCATATTTGAAAATCCAAAGATCGTTAGGTGTAACGATTTGTCATCCTCAGACTTTATTATCTCCCCTCTTACCCCCTCCTAAAAATTGTTTCATTATCTACTACATAATTGAGGAGGGTAAAACTTTGTCCGAGGTAAAGTCGAGATACACGCAACGATGAAAGTTGCGAGTGGTTTCATGTGATAGGGCTGAACGAGGAGATTATTCGTAACGCCTCAGGCAACTCACGAAAAGCTCCATGAAGCTCGAAAAAAAGCTTTAAAGAAACGTCCAGTAAATGGGCCGAAGAAGTTGTACGCACATCTATGACGCTCGACCAAACGTCATTTCACAACTCCGAAGAGTAGTTAATAAATTATCCACCAGGATCTCCCTATGATGTGCGCAATTTTTAAATTTTGGACTTGGAACGTGAGATTGCGTGACCTCACGTTTCATTGAACCAGCTCACGTTTAATATTATGGAGTAAAATTTTATATATGTAGTAGGAATATTTGTGTGAGCTCACGGAAAAATTGAAAATTAGCGTGACGGGGCATGAGTCAAGGTCTTTTAGTTCGCAGTTTTTTAGTGTTGCAGAAACAAGAGTTTGCGTGACCTCACATTTCATTGAACTGTGAGTTAGCTTGATGGGCCCTGAGTCCAGGTCTTTTAGTTTGCACGGAATGTGAGTTTTTGTGACCTCACGTTTCATTGAACTGTGAGTTGGTGTGACGGAGCATGAGTGGAGGTATTTTAGTTCCCACGTGATAAATGGAGCAAATTTTTATAAATGTAGCAGGAGGTGAGAGGATGTCCTCAAGTTTCATTCAACCAGCTCAGGACTTGGAACGTGAGATTGTGTGACCTCAGGTTTCATTGAACCAGCTCATGTTTTAATATTATGGAGTAAAATTTTATATATGTAGCAGAAATGTGAGTTTGTGTGAGCTCACGGAAAAATTGAACCGTGAGTTAGCGTGACGGGGCATGAGTCAAGGTCTTTTAGTTCGCAGTTTTTTAGTGTTGCAGAAACCTGCGTTTGCAAATAAATAAATATTATTATGATGAATTTTTCATTCACAAAAAAATTATAGAAATAAAAAGCAAAGAAGAACTATTACCATCGAAGAAGGTGACAATAAAGATAAAAAAAACCCTTTCAGTGTATAAAGAAGCACATGCTTAAACACCCCGTCCAAAGGACGGGTATGGATTACTAGTCAGCACTATAATTGAGAAATGAACTTCGTGTTTGAATTGCGTATATTTAAAAACCCAACAATCCATGTGTATGACCATTATTCATCTCTATCTCCGATCAGCTTCCCCTCTCACTCCTTTCTCCAAAATCTTGAACTGATGTAGTTGTGAAATATATTCTTCATATATAGCTCCGATGAGGAACGTATGCATATGTAGTGATGGTCAATTTTTATGAAAACTAATTTTATAAAATGAAATTTCAAATTTCAGCTGAAAAGTGTGAAAAGTGGTCTTCGAGTGATCCCCTCATTGAAAACGCATTTTAAAAGGGATTTTTCACTTTAGCTTCTTTCATGTCAGTTTCTTTGAAAAAAAAGTTTTTTTTTTTTAAATTTATTATTACAATACCCGCATGTTTGAAATTTTTATCTCAAAATACATGCCAAGTAGGAGGGTGCTGTCTACGCCAAAACGTAGGGAATGGAATTTAGCATTCAAGATATAAAAATGGTTGCCCTAGAGAGTAGATACTAGTGAAATAGGAAAAGTATGAAAATAAAGTTACTTATGGAAATTATTGTTTTTTGTTGTTTTTTTATTTTTTTATTTTTATATTTTATTTATTATTTTTTATTTTATTTAAAGCTATCTTGATGACATATACTTTGGTTATATGATGGGAGAGTAATAGCCAAACTGTGCTTTAATAAGTTGTAAAACAATAGAAATGCCAAGTGTCGGGGAGATTTCTGAGTACCCTGTCGGGCCAATGGCCAATTGGAATTTTTCAATTTTTTTCCATCTTTCTAAATAATGAAAAGGAAACAAATTTCATACTAATTTGACTGCAATAATAAAGGACAAATTTTTATCCAACAACCGCAAATATAAGAATGAGGTATTTTTGAACAACGTTACTAGCTTCAATCATTCATAATTATACTTAATAGAATTTTTTCACAATTCAAGGTTTAAATTATTCATTTCCGTATTATTAAACTTATAAAATATACTAAAGTATTATTTTTTCAAAAAAATATAGGTAAAGAAACAAAAAAGGTTTAGTACCCCTAAAAATTCCGAAAAAATTAAAGGCTAAATTTTTTAAAATTTTTATGAAAATAAATAATTATGTGTATAACCTGAAAATGATGTCTGCATTTGTTTTTGAAATTAGAGGTATCCCTATTGAGGGGTGGTATATAGACTAGAAGGGGATTTATCTATTTCAACAAAAATTAAAAATCGTCGTGTATATGAATTGCATGGTTTTTGAGGTTGTTGACAGCGAATTCGACGATATTGTCATACTTGGAAGTAATCTTAAACAAGAATAGAAACATTGAGCCATGAATACGAAGGATACTTTATCAGTTACCACTGATATCACTCGATCGATTAGATTGGTGGCGATTAATGGATTACTGGGCAATTAAAAAACATCTTGTTTTCACCTCTAGTGGAATGAAAAATTAATTTTATGATGTTATGATATAGATACGAATTGAAATGTGGTTTTTATCAGTATTCGAAACGAATGCGAATTACAAGGGAATTAATGTAGTCTGAGAATGTGTCCGAAATGAGGAACTATTTTATTAGAAGTCGCTAATAGGTTTTAATTAAAAATATCTTTTGACTATTATTTACACTCTCGATCTCGGCGTATGAAGAACATTTTTATTGTGTTGTAGCTTTATTAATTTTTTATTGCTCTCGTGTACCAGAAGTAAAAGTCGACGGGAAATAATTATTGGAATACTTTCACGCGGGATGTACGACTTCGAGCTTAGTGGAGAGATTTGATTCAGATTTCAGAATGGTTTTCGGATATACGTAAGATCGGCATATTGATTCGAGAAGTTGAAATTTTTTGGCAACGCGATAAACCGCAACTTCGGCTCACTCGTATTTCCCGCAGCACAATAGTAAAACACGAACGACGGTGATCTAATTCAGCACACTTACGAAATATAATGTACCCGCCATCGTACATTGATCCGGCGGCCGTCGCCACCATAACAGTCGTCGATGGCAATCTATTCCTTCGAGTCAACTATTATAGAGCGTTTAGTAGCTTAGCCATATCGAGAGCAGAACCATGAAAAATTATCCGACATGATCGTATTTGTTAATTACGGGTGGTTGGTATTACGAAACGGGACGAATTAGCCCGCGGATGAGCAACCGATGACCTTAGAAAATGCAGCCGTAATTAGCGGTCGTTATCGTGATAACGTCAAAACAAAAGGACTTTTTTTCCACCGAGCCGCCCGAATTTCACTTTTCGCGTATTAAACTTTTAAATCACGAGTTATTGTATTAATAGGTCGTATCGTGGTAATTGTACGGTGTAGATGGAGCTGTGTAAGCGTTGTTGCGTAAGAGGCGATAATAAAACCGAGATGAATTAATAATTCGTTCCATAATTTGGTACCTATTAGATAATTTTCGTAGGCTTTTTCCTCCATTAATCGAAGAATAGATGAGCGAATTCTTGTTTCCTATTTGGTTTGGAATGCGAGCAATTTGGAAGAGGCTTAATGTTTTATATTGTTTGGATGAATTCTTCAAGAATGAATCTCCTTCGTTTTAAAATTACAGCAATGATATGGGGAGAATTTTTGAAGGGAAAATTAGTTCTGCAGAATGTACATAGATCATTGTAATTTGAAAGTTTTTTTAATTCGGTAGCTTTTTATATCTCTATTAGTGGAGACATTTTCCTAAAAAGAGTTGCAAACGTTATTGATGAGCTATTCAAGAACTAAAGGGAGTACGAAAATTTGAGAAAAATAATTGAATGCAATGTTTACTTAATTTCTCATTTTATTCATTGACATTTTTTTCGCCTTTAAAATTTTTTTTAGATGCTTCGTTTTTGAACTTGAAATTTTTTCCAAAAAAATGTAAAATTTGAAATATGTTCCGAGTCCTTCTAAAAATTCCGGAACTCGAAAAATTTGCTCCGATTGGCCTCTCTTTGGAAGGTCTGATAATAGTCCAGTGGTGCGGTAAGTATATTTCGCAGATAATTAGCCTCTCGCTATCAATGAGGGGGGGAGGGGTGGATTTTTTTCAACTGTTTTTTGAGAGTGAAGCATATGTTGGTTCAGTAAACTTTTTTTTTTTTTTTTAAGAAAAAATCATTTATGAGTCACTTCTTAATGTCACTTGAGTCATATTTTACCTTCTTCATAGAATTATCGAAGTCTCTGGTCGTACAAATTTTAACTTATTTATTTTAAGAATAGTAAGCAAAGACACTTCTAAAACTAAAATTCATTTCAAGTAAATACACCTTCCACTTGTTTAAGTTAACAGCTTATGCCAAAGTGATCCAGGACCAGCCAGTATAAAAATGACATTTACTAAAAATTTTTATCATCTTATTTATGTAAATTGTGGATATTTTTGAAAGAATTTCGAACATTTTTACTCGAATATAATCTTCTAGTCAATTAGTGTAATTTTAATTTCAATATAATGATTTTGGAGGACTCCACAAAATTAAATTTAGTGGATTTAGGTGCTGGTCTAGAGGTTGCTTATAAGGCTAGGCCAAATTTTGGTGGTCACCGTAGTTACTTAATGACCTCAAAAAAAATCATAAATATTTCAACCCACTAACTCATGTCAAGTCAAAGTTTTAGAAACAAATTTTGAGCAATTAAAAATTTTTCACATTCTAATGTTATTCTTATTGTCCAAAGAGTGAAAAAAATTCAGCAACCATTTTTTTAAAATTTCGGAGGTCTAATTGATTTTTGAATTTTTTCAAAAAGCAAAAATTTGATTATTCACAGAAATGAACGACAAATGGGTAATTTATCGGTCGTGTGCACAGTATGAACTTGATTTAGGCTTTTTCAGACTCAAACGGGAACATATGCTCGATTTCTACCTGACAAAGCTTGGTAAAATATCGCACATTCTTAGAGATCTAAAATGACTTCATATTGATATTTTAACATGAAAAAGCTCATACTTTATGAACCTTATGGAATAAAAATAGAATTAAATTAAGCCCATTTTGTGCACACGACTATAATACATATTATTCATTTGTCGTTAACTTTTAAAAATAACCAAAATTAATACTTAAAAAAAATTTAAATGTTTTATTTATTTATTTATTTATTTATTTATTTTTTATTTATTTTATTTTAGCTCGCTCTACATCAAAGGTCATTTGCGACCACAATTACATAATTATTTACAATTTAGGGTAAATACAGCAAAAATAGATATTATGCATATGTTAGATTATGTTTAAACATCCTAAATTGAAAAAAAAAATGGCAGCTAAAATTTTTTTTAGCCTTTGGATGACAAAATATGGCTTAGGAATGAAAACATTTTTTTGTAAAACTTTTGACTTCATTGCGGGCGGAGGGGGTCTAAAAAATTGAGTGAGGGCCTGAAATTTGTAAAATGGTTTGTTGGTGTCATATAGCAACTTGACGCGCCCTATTGCCTACCTCTCAACACTGAAGGGAAGATATAGCCTGTAAATTGACATAATATTATTTATTTTTACAAGAGTAACTTTTTTTTTTTTAAATCTTTTCATTTCTAGTCGCTCGACATGTAACATCATTTACGACGATAATATTATAAACTTATAATTAGGGTTACGAAGAATTATAAATGTTATGTAAACGTAGTATCGTAAAAGGTGTAGAACTACATCTTCATCGTCTAAAAATTGTGCCATATCTGATAGGATACTTGAACGGTTGAATTGAACAGTTTCGCCACTGAAATAATTATGGTTTGATTATTTTGATGGGGACTATTTTTATTATTTTGTTAGGTAAATCCTCATCAGCTGAAGACGTTTATCGCAGCTTTGATCTTACTTACCAGTGGCATACCTATAAGAAGTGGAATAATACCCCTTATTAAAAAAAGTTCTCTTTTATTTAATCTTTTAAAATTCCAAAAACTGAATTTGAGATAAAATGAATCGAGAGAAATATTATTTTGAAATCTTATGCTTCGAGCTAATATCCCGAAGAAAATTTTGGTTCCATATTACATGATCTCGTGTATCGGTGTGAAATTGAATTTCGAAAAATTTAATAAATTTTTGAAACTAAGATAATAATATGTAGAGTGTTTTTTCTTTTCAGTATTTTCAAGTGTCTTAGTTGCCCAAAATGCGTAAATGTTGAAATAGTTGCCTAACCTTGCACCTAATGCCATGGTTCCAAGTAGTATACGGCATTGAATAGGCAACTTAATCGTCAGCAAAAACATTATTGCGCTCGTAAAAGAGAAAGTAATCAAGATATTATGCGATTTAATTTACTCCTTGTCATATCACAAAAGCCACTTATTCATCATTGCTGTCAATGAAATTGCATCTGAATGTAAGACAAGTGAATATCTATGAAGAATGGCATAATTGAGATTTTTGTTAGGCGGTGTAAAATGAGAAAATTCAAATTCAACGTAACTTTATGATCCAACGACCATCTACTCTTGATTACTTAATGAACGAATAAAAAGAATTCTCTTGAAACAACAAACATGTAATTTAAAAGAAAAGTATACAAATTAAAAATTACTTTTCACGTAAGCCGAACGTTTCTTGGGCTATAATGCGAATAAATTCTTTGATATTCATAGAATATAATACTTCGGCAAAGGCTGTTTTTTCAAATCTGACAATTGCTGACATACATCTTTTATTTTTCTTCCATCCTTTTTTAGTATAAATAGTCATGATGAATTTACTAAACGGCGGAACTCTGAAGAAGATTACGGTGATTATGGCGATCTTATGCGCGGATACTCTACCGGAGGGTTTTATCTCGTACATGATTTCGAATCGCGATAAATATTTACAGTTGTTGAAGATGGCTTTGATTACGCTCATTTTTAAATCTGTAATTTATCGAGAGATACGAAGTTTAATTTGATTGGAGTATATTTAATTAGATATAGGAATAGGGCAACACTTACCTATACATTGGCGGCAGTAATCTAATCGGAGTAATTTCAAATTTTCGCATAACATGATATTTTCCAATAACCAATCTAAATTTGACTCGTGCCTTAAATCTATATAATTAATGTACTCTCTGTAACGTTTGACTATGTAGATGGATTCGTCTTTTAATCTATAATCTAAAATTATGAAAGAGTATAACGATGAATCTTGAGCCACTCGGTGCCAGGCTCTGCAAACGTACGCGACGGATTTACGTATATCCGACGTTTCTAATTTTTTAAATATTTCCAGCCATAATTCTTCTGGTAAATCCATTATGGTGGTTTTGTACGTAGGTTTTTGGTGTCTGTAATGATAATGATGATTTTTTACGCGATACAGTGAAATTATGGTGAATTGTATTACTCACTTTTTGAAGCGTTCGAATCTGGATTTTATCATTGAATTTCCCATTTCTATTTAGAAAATGAACGATTAGAAGGTGGAAAAATACGGTGATTTTGATGTTTTGGTTGTAAAATTTTGAATTTAGATTTATTTTAAGGAGAGGTATTGGTGGCCGATAAATTCTGGTTATTTAATTGGCACGGTGAGAAATTTTGATAATTTTTTTTTCAATGAGGGAAATTTGGCATCATTTTCAACATCAAACAAAATTCATGAATTTTTTTTGCTTGCTTGAAAAAATGTATTTGGTGTACTTAAGCATTGACGAATTTTCGTAGAGACTATGAGCTACAGCTTTATGTTGGCAAAATTTTGGTAATATTTATACGTATAATGATAAGTTTATGTAGAATTTTTTTTTTTTTTTTAAAATATTTTATTCCTTAATTTTTTCGACATTTTTAATCTTTGTATTTTTTCCCTAGTTTTTTGATTTTATTTTCGTGTGCAGCAAAAATCTACTGACTCACAATATCACGACTAGTTGTAAAATATTATGGGGCACGATCGAACAAGCTTTGTATTTTGAATTTTTGGGAACATAGTTATGTATTTGCGAACAGATCAGACTTCAGAAAAAATTGATTACATTACTATAACCAATTTTTTGAAACGAAAATTCGTAAACTTTTTAGTACTATTTGAAAAATGATTGAAAGCTGTAGTGTAATCTTTTCCCCACGTATATCACTTCCACAAAAAAATGTGAAACGAAATATCATTAGTAAATTTTTCTTTATGTTTTAATTTTTTTTTAAACTAAAAAAAAAAAAAAAAAAAATGATACCCAGAAAGCTAAATATTGATATTACTTTCAATAATATTATGTAATTTGCTTTTTGCTTTTTGCAAATACTCATTAGTAATTGTATAACAATTTCTTTTAAGTAACTTCCACAAAAAGTGTCAATGATGCTGCTTCATTATTTTAGATATGTTTATAATTTTTGATTTTTTTTTTAATTTTCTAAACTCTTTGCATTTTTTTTCTCGGCATTTTCTACCAATTCCTTAGATATTTTACTGTATAAAAAAAAATTTATAGAAATGGAGTAGATTTTCTAAATAATTTTCGAAGCAAAAAATTTTTATGCTACGTATATTCTATCGATTGAAAAAAATGGTAGATCCCTTTTTAGAAGGGTGGGGCGAAGGGAGACTTGCTCTGTCGTCTAAAAATGCATACGATTGTATGACAATGGGTAAATTGAGATAAGCTTAAGGGACGAATCATAAATGAAAAGAAATAAAATAATAATTCAATTTAATAATTAAATAATTATTGAAATAAACTAATCGAAGTGAAATGATAAGAATAATTAAAATTAAACATTTCAGCATTTATGAATAATATTTATTATATTTGATTTCACAAATTAATATTTTAAATTTAAATTATTTAAATAAAATATTTCAGTCACTTAGGTTCTGTAAATAGGTATTTAAATTTAATTAGTTATAAATTCGATATTGAATTTTCATCAGCAAGAAAATTTTATTGAAATTATTTGAACGTTCAAAAAAATATTACATATATTGGGCAAATATGTAGTTGAAGAATCCAAATGTTGCCATAAATAAAAGTGAGATAAATTAATTTTTTTGATAATTTTTTCAATAACCATCGTTGTTGTTGTTGTTGTTGTTGTTGTTGTTGTTGCTGCTTTGATAATTATTGTAATTCCTGTAATTCCTTATTACTTTTTGATTATGGGCTACATTACTATATTCAGCATATTCGAACACCTAACAAGTTGTCAATATAGGTGTATGCCTATTTTTTATGTGTTCTCGTTAGCTTTTTTGCCACACCTATCTCCAAAATTTTTCACCTACTTTTTGAAAATTTAATTTAATAGGTACTTGAATTCAGCATATTGAAAAACGTAAAAATCGATATAAATATATTTTTTATTTCTACCTCCCTCCTCTCACTCCTTTCCATAAAATTTTATGGTAAACGATACATACATGTATAATTCATAAAAAATTATTTTTATTTAATTTTAAAATTTAATTTTAAATTTTTCATTCCGTAGTATATTCAGGTTTATTATTTTGAAAAATTAATAATTTATTCAGAATTGCCATTAAAAATAATTTCAAATGAAATTTAAATTAAATCAATATTTTTTAATAAATAATTATAAATAAATAGGTAATAATAATATGAGAAGAATTAATGTCATATGCAATTAAAATATGAAAACCATCGCACGTGTTGAATACCACACATTTACCTAGAAACCAACGGTCGAAGCGAAGAACGAAAATTAAATGCAGCTCCATTTGCCTAAAACTGGTTGTCCACATTTTCAGGAAATAACGTAGCGGGTAAAAGATTTTAATGGGATAACGATTACACAGTTGACAATGGCGCTATCGGTAGCCGATCAAAGTGTAATGTCCAGCGCGGCGTTAAACAATGTAGAATAGAGGTAAAAAAAAAACCTCGGAGATGGTATTTCGTAATTAAAAAGATGCATATTTTAATCGGTTGCCGCGCATGCGCATTAATTACGCGAGCATGAAATTCATCTGGAGTGTATCCCAAAGGAGAGATTTCTCTTCGGTCAATCCATTCCACCGGCACAGCGCTCGACTGTCTGGTTGTGTACGTTTATGTAAATCGTACGTCGCGGTGGTGTCGCGTGCGAATTAAACTCGTTCGGGTTTCGTTCGGATTGGTCTTTTCGATTAAACGGTTCCGTAAATCGAGGTATTTTTGGTGGCGATTTTTTTTTCTCGTTCTTTGGATTATGTCGTAGTGTTTTTGTAATAGTAATTTGGTACTTTGAACTAGTGCTTAATAGTGCTGTTGGTGATAAGTGTCACGCAAGAATTGTCGGTCGAGTGGATATTTTTCGAATCGGTGAGTTCGAGTACAATTTTATTTTTAAGGGTGTGAGGGGTGGGAGGAGCTCATCGAGAATACCTCTAAGTTGTGGTTGATGTTGAAATGAGATTTTTTAAATATTATTTAATTGTGATTTTGTTGGCTGATAGTGTTTTTTTGTGGAGGGGTGGAGGGGGAGGAGGAAAAAAATAAGGGTTATTGATGCTTAATGAATGGATTAAAAATTAGAAATAAGTTTAGACATTCTTAGATAATTTAGAGAATAATAGCATCAACAATGAAATAATGCAACTTTTACACAATACCCTTTCATTTCCAAAAGGCATCTAATTTCAAATATATCTACTCTTCTCATAGCCCATTACAACTTTATTGTTATTGCATTCAATTTTACGACCTTAGCTAAGCATAAATCGCATCCGAAAACTCGTACTATTAATTAGTACCATTTTCTCGATCCATATAGGTTTTTTTAATAGCTCAGCGAAAAAAAAAATGCATCGTTTAGTTTCTCTTTCAATTTGTATAACTTCATTAGGCCGTTTGAAACTCGCTCACGACTATGCCTCCTGCAGTTTCGAAGATTTCACTGCATCTTCGAATTTTTATACGTTGCTTGTCGTTTTCGCCTGTGATTTATGGCGGAAATGAGGCACGCGTCTTTCGAGTATTTCACGAATTGAAAAAAATATTAAAAACGAAATTCTAGACGAGTATTAGATAATACTTGGACGTCGAATTATTCCACGGTTGGTTTTTTTCTTTTCCGCGTAGCGAACCGGGCGAATTTACATTTATCTGTGTTATATGTACGTTCGAATGGAAACGTATGCAGGTACGCGTTCACAGCTTAAGTTGAATGATGGATAGGCTAAGTTGAGGTCTGAATATTAAGATAATGGCTCAACTGGACGGTTTCAGTCGCGATTACGTTGAGAGATGAGAATTCGACATAGCAGTTGTATTGGTATGGGGCTTTATTTTCTACTAGAATTTAGCGTTAATGTTCGAATTAAAGGATTCAAAACGTAGGAGATATGAAGCAATGTAATTATATAATGTAAGATTGAATATATTGTCTCGAATTTATGGCAAAGTTATTCTAAATTTATGGCAAAAAAAGAGCTAAAAATTCAGCTTAAAAAAAAGTAAACATTTTTGTTTTCAAATTTTTTTCTCATTTTTTCGTAATTTTTTTTTTATTAAATGAATTTTTTGCAATGAAATTTTTTAGTCATCTAATTTTTTATTGTAATAAAAAATTTTATACACATTTATTTATTATTTTTATTCATTCATAGGTACCTATGCTTTTTCAGTTATTTAAAATAATCAAGTGGATTTTCTGTAATCTAACACACACATCCTAACAGTCGAGGTTAGGTATATCATTTCCAAAAAAGAAACCTAAGTACATAATTTTCGGTATTTCATCGTGTAATTTTTTTAATCATTTTTTATTATTTTTCCATGCAAGCTTAATGCATTAAATTTTAGTTAGTGTAATTGTTTTGTGTATGTTATTCATCATCTTTATCTCTCAAGGCTTCCATTCTTATCGTTATCACACTCAGTTCCTCAATTCCCCTTCACATAAAATAAAAAATTATTCCCATCACTACTATCTTGAATATCAAAATTGAAATAAATAAAAATTGCAGTAAGTATAAATATTAGAGATTTAATTAACGCATGAATCATAATTTATAATTTTCTGCATTCAAAGAAGCAAATGATTATAGTGTTGAGCGACACAAAATAAAAGGATTTAAAAAAAAAATCTCAACGACTTTAGAAACACCACCACCCTACTACCCTCCACCTCAAATGATGTAAAACTCTTTTCCATGCCTGTTGGCTTAGACTGATGAATTTTTTTTCGTATTTTTAAATTAATCTAGAATGAAAAATTACTTTTTGAAGGCTTGAAGATGTTCCAAAATTTTCAAGAAAAAGTATTAAAATTTTCTGAAGAACTTGGCGTTTAATGTTAAACAAGGACTTATATGGAAAAATACTTAAAATATTTATTCTTTCGTTTGAAGCATGAAAGTGGAGAAAATTGAGTTACTCCATTTCATGCAATTTCAACATTTCATCATTAAATATGTTTCAAGTGGGGGGGGGGGGAGATGAAAAAATAGTTTTTCAATTTTTTTTCTCGATCGTAGGTTTTCAACATAAAGCTCTCCAGAGAATTTCAGTAGTTTTTCTTTAAAATTTGAAATGCTCTTTAAAACTACAAGGGAAACTTCATAAGTGCTGGACCAGCTCAGAAACACGGAAAAAAATGAACTAATTTTTTTTAATCTGTTGTATACTGCACTTTATAAGAATCATTATTTTGAAACAGATGTTTGAAACGAATAATGAATATACGAATAATATTTTGAAAAAAAATACAGTTTCCAGAATTTTAAGTACTTATTTATTCATTTATTTTTATTTTTTATTAAAAAAACCATGTACACTGTGGAGGCATAGAAATACTCTCATACACTTGGATTGCATTAGGCCTGAAGAGGGGAGCAGTTGAAAGAGATGAATAATTATGAGTTATCTTGTATTAAGAGAAGAGGAAGGATATTTGGGAGATAGATTTTTTTTCGTGTGGGAGTGTATTAAAGGCAGTAGACTAAAGTATATTGAACTGTAATATTAACGTTATAGAGTGGATATAGTGGAGGCTCGAATTGTGTTGGGATCTGCAAGGATGGAAGGGAGGGAGAGGTGAGATTGGTTTGCCCAATTCGAAGTCCGATCAAGACGAATTCTTCGCCACAAGATGAGCGTTAAGAGGTGTCCCTAAGGAACGCGGCTAGTTTGATGGTTTTAAATTCGTTGGTAAATGGCTCAACAGATCAATGCTTGTTGTAGGTACTTAGTGTTAGAGAACTGTTTGATGGGTGATATCTTATTAAAAAATTTTTATTAATTTTTTTCAAACTTCATTTATTAATTTTTTTTAGTAATTCTTCGCCACAAGATGAGCATTAAGAGGTGTCCCAAAGGCACGCGGCTAGTTTGATGGTTTTAAATTCGTTGGTAGATGGCTCAATAAACTAATAATTGTTAAAGGTTCTTCGTGTTTAGCAACACTGTTCGATGGGTGATATGTTATTTAAAAATTTTTATTAATTTTTTTCAAACTTCATTCATTAATTTTTTTTTTAGTCTATTATTTCTTTTTCTTCCTTTTCAAGAAATTGAAAATTTTTTTATTGTTTCGGTTTTTTATAATTTTCATACATAATTATTAAATTAAGTGGATTCATTTTCTTTGATTTAGCAGCATTGATGACAGAGAAAATTGATTTAAATGAATGAATAAAAATACAAAATCATGTTTCACAGATTTAAAATCATGTATTACCTACCACAAAATAAAAAATTAGAATAAAGATGAAATAGTTAATCACATTTTTTGGTGATGGAAATTTTACGCTGATGTTTACTAAGATCAGTTGGACACCATACATATAATGTATATTTTTGGATTTTTGGGGGATTTACATTTATTTATCTCATTTGCTTGTTTGTTATTTATTTTAGTTCTTTGACTTATTTGAATATTTTGAATATTCGATTAGAAAGCCAGTTTTCAAAATTTCATTATTAAATTATTTGTCAAGTTTTGTTGAGTTTTGTTGAATTTTCTCATTTAAAATTTTTATGTTTTTTTTTTTTTTTTTTTTTTTTCAAGAGAAAATTACAGGTATATGTACAGAGTTCCTGAACTTATTTTTATTTATTTATTTTTTGATCCGTGCCATGTACAGCAGCGTGGCTACTTACATTATCTTCCTTGGTAGTGCTTTAATTTTTTTTTCATATTTTTTTTCACTTGCTCACCATCATCGTTCAGTAGACGAGTGAAAAAGAGTGGGAGTTGCTTGTAATAAGCGTTTGGTATATTTGATTGAAACCTTTCATTTCTTTTTAATTGAAACAAAACAAAAAAAAAAATAATCGAAAAAATAATGTAACGAATCGAAAACAATTTTTCGCCAAGGATTACCGATTAACATTACCGAACGAATGGAAATATCGTTTCGGATGAGATAATATCGAAATGCGGTATCTAAAGTGACCCATATTTCGGTGGTGGTAACTTTGACCATGACTAAACATATCTATATTGTATAATCGTAAGTCACGATTCGTCTTCATTTGTCGAAATGGCAGTCTGCGGCTCTCATAGTGTTGGCGAATTCGGTGTTGATAAACTGGTCTACGGTGTGGCGGTATTTAAGAAGCCGAGTTAGGTAATGAGTAAATACACACAGACGTGGTTGATTTGCGACGATTCGTTCGTTTCAAGGTATGCTTGTACATGGTCCAGTTCAAACGACGTATCGTAAAGGATAGGTACGGTTGCGACGTTTTCTCATGGCTCAGCGTTGTATTTTACGACGAGCATAATTCACATTTTAGTGTTCGCTATAAAAGAACAATGGTTTTAATGCGATACGACTTCCGCGATGCACCGCTCTTATATGCACTCGTAAACAGGACTCTCCAAAAAAATACCATCGAGTCTATATTATGTCATCGTGAAAATACGATCATCGAATTCGTAACCACTAATTTATAACATTAACCTATTTCTTCATTTTACTACCGTTCTTCAAGGTTGTTTCCTGTGGCGGCGTGTAAGTGGCGGGTTTCGTTCGGGCAATTATAGAGGAAAATTTTTTCCAGATCGGCGATCGTGTAATTACGTAGGAGCGTTTCGAAAATACATACGGAGCGAGGATTTTCGGGAGATCAGGGCATAGCGTCGCTATCGGGTATGGATGCAAGGATGATTTGGAATTCCAGAGTGTGGTCGAAGTCGGAGATCAGTGAATGGTAATTTACGTTCCCGTTATGTAATAAGCGTGGAATTATATTGTTTCCGATTTTTCGAGCATTACGTATGACATTTGATAGGTAGCCGGAGCGTCCTCGCATCGGTGATTTATCGACGTCACGTAGCACGTTATGGTGTAGGTGAGAAGCGATGATTAAGTTTTACCGTTAACTCCTATCCGCGTCGGTGAACTTAGTGATACCTCACTCTATGGTCAGTCGAGGAATTAATACGCGCAAGGTCCCTTATAGATCACCTATAACTCCGGATCATGGTTAAGGCTACGCATGTCGTTTAATATAATGATTATTTAATTTTTCTAACGTATCCTTGGTACGAATTTTTTTCTCTCGAACGCGCCTTTTTTTTTCGTGATAATTTCCTTTCTAAATGGGTGGAGCGATGGAGCGCTAGGTTTGATCTAATTAGTACGTTACCACCGAGTAATGCATTGGAGGTGACGGTGTCGATGCAACGACCAATTTAAAGCTACAGACGATGATTTGGTAACGAAATTGATTCCAGAGAGGATGATGCCATCGTATATGAAGAAGGTGTGTCAATGGTAAATCCGTGTAGAAGATCTGTTGGGGCTACCTCGAATATTGGTGACTCCTCGATGGTATTGGCACCCTTATGAAGTTCAATAGTGGTGTCCTCAGAGTGCATCGAGTTAAATTAAGGCCAAAAATACAGTCGCATAATAGAAGCAAACTCATCCCCCTTCCCCTCCTCCTCACCTTTCTCCACATATCAATATTATATTTATACTAAAAAAATCTTCATTTTATGAATGTTTATAAAATTAGTAGGGTGTTATCTACGTAAAGTGTAGCACTCCATTTTGATGGCATAAGCATAACTGAAAATAGCTCTCAAAAACTCTGAGATCCACACTCTTTATGTACAACTAATGGCCATTCCCAACTGAATAATGAATTTTTGAAGTTATCTCTTTATATGAATTGCAAGTTTGCCATGCATCGCCATAAAACTTCAAAAATTTATTTACTAGGGCGGAAATGGTGGTTGCAGCTGAAACTATAGATTCAAGATTTTTGGTCGTTTTTTTTCCAATTATGCTGGTCCTATCAAAATGTAAGTGTCGAACTTCGGGGTAACTTCTTTTTTGGAAACGATAAATACTCGTGGTATTATGTTGGTAATATTTGTAAGCCAAGTAACTGCAATTTTGAGAACCAATGAAAATTACAAATTTAGGATAGTATTTTCTTGTATTCTTAAGATAAAGAAATCAAACATATTTTATATATTATAGTAATTAATGACAAATTTATGAGTAATATTGATTGTAATGCGAAAATTCACGAAAAAAATATTCCCACGTATACTAAAAATATTTTTGGAACCCTGAAATGTTAAAAAAAAAAAAAAAAGAAAAGAAAGAAAAAACCAGGTAAATCATTCTCTCTGAAGTTCAGAAGACAAAATACACTTCATGCTCGAAAAATAATTTTCAAATTGGCAAAAATTATTTTTTTTTGATATTTCTTGAAAATTTATAAAATTCTTCAACTTTGACCCAATTATAGAGGAATTAATCTATGGGGCTAAAATTCTTGTGGCATTCATTTTGCAACTGAGTATCAAGCGTTGAATCGAATGGATTAAAATCTTTAATGTCTCTCACCCCTCTCCCCTCGCCTTCTTAGACGTATCAAAGTTGAAGTCTTAATATACGAAAGCTCGCTGATCTGTGTATCTGCTTATTACCTTCATTCGTGTCGGGAATGTCATCAGCAGCGTTGGCTCAGGATTAGCCCGTGATATTTAGCAATACGACCACGTACTCGTGAAATCGGGCGTTACGGACGGTAGCAATGACGAATACCCACGAAACACTTTTACCAACATCACGAACGCGCGTTTACGAAGCCATGGCACGACGAGCCAGAAATCGTCTAGCTGGAGGGCAAAGAGAGGCGGCGTATTATTGCAAAAAAGCGAAAAGCTTCTCTTTAATTAATCGCGTAGCCATAATGTTTGTAGTAGGCTAATTTTTCGAAAGTCTTATTCGAATATTAACTCGACGCACTGCAAGGTAGCGGTAATTTAGAAACGTACGTGATTTAAAGATGGATACTTTCGCCAGCTAAATGAGCTTCTATTAAGCGCTGGAGACTCTGCGAATACGTAGTAGGGAGAAATTTTGTTTGGAAAAATTGTCGGGATCGATAACCTCGCGATACCTAATAAAGGCTTTAATTAAGAACGTATATGGCGAATGGTGTACAATGTACATGTAGATTTACCATACGATAATTAAGGTATCCTTTCGAGCAGACACTTGGGAGAGCGATTTATGGCCAAATGACCGGATTATATCCCACGTGTGATGTCATCTTATGGAATAGGGACGAGCGGTCGTACATCGAGCGTGGTTTTTTTCGTACCAAACAACGAACACCTACCAGAGGATCATCAGCCGGTACCGACGCCAACTCGTAGTTTAACCTTTTAGCTGCGTGATTCCGTTACATAGCCGTACGGTCGCTGAATCATATATTAAAATAATATACCACAAATGAAACCAGTTTTTTTGATATTATCGGCGATGCGACATATAGGAGAGACATTCCTGCCAGAGGTTGGATTCGGCGTAAATTGCGCCAAAAAAGCCCGAATTACTATCAGCCATTGGCGCAGATCTCTGGCGATGTGCACGTTCGTATTGTGGTATGAGCGAGGCACCCGGTGTCGTTGTAACTCAAGAAATACATTAGTTTCGATCATCCAGTACCTCCTCCGCGCGCCAACTTCTAACGGAATGTACATGAGAGCTTGGAGGAGCGATCAGCGAAGTTATACAAGACATATTAATTCCTGCGCCGTAAATACGCTTTTGTATGTGCGGATACAAGCGACATTAACCTCTTTCTCAGGTTTTACCAAGTCCTAGATTTGACAACCCACCTTGGTAAGTTGGCTGAAAAATAAAACTGCGATGTCCACCTCGATGATAACAGGTTTTCGGTGTTTGCGTCCGAAAATGAAGTTGTACAGGGCGACGAAAAATTTATAGCGTTTTAGATACAATACATCGGGCGGCCTTGGCGGCGCGAAATTCGCGTTGCACTTCAGGAACAAGATTATTGCGAGATACGAGCCGCGGATATTTTCACCGTATATAAATAGATACGACAAGTAAGACAAATCTATAAACAGCGAAACTAGATTTATGCCGTGATTACGGACGAGCAGCTATTTGTCGATATCAAGAAAATAATGTAACGTAAACGATATAGTTTCTCTTTAATCGCCATTTTCAGCGCGTTTATCCGCGTTAAGCTGTTAACAATGTTGGGTATTTTTATTGCCGGATTTTTTCTGTGTTTTTTTCTTCGTATTTATTTTTTTCGTCGTCGTTATTAACTCTCCCAGGTATAGCCGCAGGTGCCGACTTATGTAATCGTACACGAGGAGCGGGCATTTATCGAAACCTTATTTTCTTTATATTTTTGCGTCCAATATTTTTTTTAATGCCCGTCACGTAATTTACCGTATGTACATAATGGTGCGTGCATTGTTATACGCGCGTCGATTCCGAAATCCGCGAGGTATTTTTGCGTTCGTTGGAATGAGAGGCAAATGGTGACATACAGAAACGAGATTACTGTGGTCACCGGGTGTTGGTCAATCAGGAAGACATTCGTTGCATGTTTGGCTGTTCCTTATTAGCTTGCTCGAATTGAAATGCGGCTGAGAAAACTGAACGATGAAGTGTTTCCTCGTGATGAAATTTTTTCCAATTTCTAAAAATATTTGAATTACTCGAAATCGAGAGTAAAATGTTCAAGAAACTGAAAATTCAACTGGTGCAGTATTGAGTGCTAAAAATTTTTCAAATTGGATTCCCCAAGTAAAAATCCTTCAAATTTGTAAAACTGTTTCCTTTGAGTTGGGTTAGAGCTGAAGTTGTAAGTTGATCATTAGACCCATTCTGGGCATTAAGTGAATTAGGAATTGTGAATCGACATTCCTTTAACATTATGAGCAACATCATTATAGAGTTGTTAAGAAACTAGAATTAAAAATACATACATAATTTGCCCCATGGTGGGCGCCAAATTTTCTAAAAAGTAAAATTACAAAGATCATATCAAAACACATGCTAGATTGTTATTCTATAAGAATGTACTTTTGGAATAAAAAATAAAAAATTTGGATTTATGTAAATTACACTTTGTGTTAATCAAAATAAGAATTCTGAGTCAAAATACTTGTAGGACTTCGAACGAAATCATCATAGAGTTGCTAAAAAGTTGGAATTGAAAATTGATAATCTGCCCCACGCTGGGCGCCAAATTTTCTAAAAAGTGAAATTACAAAGATCATGATTATCGAAACACATGCTAGATTGTTGTGCTACAGAGAAAGAACTTCCGAAACGGAAAAAAAAATAAAAAATCTGGGATTCATATAAATTACACGGTGCGTTAATGAAAATAAAAATTTTGAATCAATATTCCTTTAGGACTACAAACCAAATCATCATAGAGTTGTTAAAAATCTAAAATTAAAAATACATAATCTGCCCCACGCTGGGCGCCAAATTTTCTAAATAGTAAAATTACAAAGATCACATCGAAACACATGATCGATTGGCATATAAAAAAAACAACTTACCAAACAAAAAAATTGGAAATCTACGATTTACGTGTAAAAAATAAGGAATTCTTTGGCCTCCAAATGAATCTTCTTCAATGTGAAATCGCATTTTAAATAAATGAAATCAGACGACCGCAATTTAGTTATTTATCGGAAAAGAAAAATCGCGAGAATATGTTAATTAAACATCGCAAGTTGTCATCAAAACGACGATCGCTAGTTGAACCGTGCTATGTCGCTGTTATAAACGAGCTTTAAATTTCGTTATTTGTAATTTCTATATACCAGTTTAACCTGCTCGAACTAGTCGATGAGAATTTGCATAGAAATTTTACGGCATTTCAAACCATATCTTCCGCCTACTTAAGCTTGATTTTGTTTTGATCGAGGATCAAAGTATATTGCTATGATTGTAACGTCCAGTGTGAATTCCGAGGTTATTGGAAAGGGATTTTGGAATATTAAATGAGTGGAAACGTTGGTGATTTTTAGATTCTAGTTTTGACGTGATATTTGGCATTTATTTGCATGAAGTAGAAAGGGCTAATTGTTTTCTTTTTGTCGAATCTGGTGAATGTAATTTTTTGTATTCCTTTTATGAAGAGTTCAAAATACAATTTTTTGTACCCTTTGCTATTTTTGTTGGAGGAGTCAAGTTGTATTTTTGTAAGATTATTTTGTATTTTCTTTCGTAATTTTTTAGAGAAAATATTGTTTTTTTTTTTTGAAAGTTTTCTCCTATGAGGCAAAGAAATAAAATTCAATTTTTAGTAACATTTTTTGTTTATAGAAGTTTAATTATATTTTTGTAAGAGATTTTTTGAAGTTTCCTGTGTAAATTTATAGAATTTGAATGCATTTTTCATATTTTTTAGTGTTTTTTTTTTTCTGATCGAAGACTTGATGTTTTCTTTTTCAATAATTTTTTCTCATGAAACAAAAAAATAGGATTCAAATTTAAATGTTTTGAATCATTTTTTGTTTGGTTTGAAGGGGTTGAATTGTATATTTTTTTCGAATGATTCAGGGTTCAAAGTATTTTTTGCTTTTGTTTATTTATTTATTTGTTTGTTTGTTTATTATGTTTATTTGTTTATTTGTTTTCTTTTGTTCTGAAGAATGTTCTCTCACGAAACAAGAAATCGAGTTCGTATTTCAGTTTTTTGTGTAATTGTTTTTTTTTTTAGCTTATAGGGTTAAATTGTATTTTTGTAAGATTTTTTTGTATTTTCCTTCGTAAATATATTTATAGTATTTTTTTGTATTTTTTATTGTCGTCGTCGTTGTTGCTGTTACTATTACTGTTGTTGTTGTTGTTGATGATGATGTTGCTGATGTTGTTGTTGTTGTTTGTTGTTGATGTTTTACTGGTATTGTTACTGTTGTTGTTGTTTTTGTTGCTGTTACTGTTGTGGTGGTGGTGTTGTTGTTGTTGTTGTTACTGTTATTGTTATTGTTGTTGTTGTTTTTGTTGCTGTTACTGTGGTGGTGGTGGTGGTGTTGTTGTTGTTGTTGTTGTTCTTTTTCCCCTATAAGTCGAAAATATAGAGTTCGAAATATCATTTTTTGCAATCCTTTTTTGGTTTGCCTGAAGGAAGTCAGAATACATTCCTTATTAATTTTTGTCTCCCTTTTTAAATTTATATATTTTTTTGTATTTCACTTTTTTAAAGGGCTTAAAATGATTTTTTTTAAAAACTTTCTTTTATTGTTTGACTTGAGGTTTGAAGTAGTCAGATCGTATTTTTATACAGTTTTGGTTTTTGCTATTTTTTGTTATTTTTTGTGATAGTATTACAAAAAAAATTGTGATCTCTGTCTTACTCGTGTATTTGTTTAATTAACGTGTCAGGTACCGCTGCTATGGCCAGAGATGGGCTCTTGAATATACTTGGAGCCCGGGGTTTGTTCTATGCTATAAAAGCGACTCGACTGCAAAGCGTTCATGTAACGCTTTTGCATACATGCTTACTACAATAAGAAGGGGGGAGAAATATGTAGATTTACCAATTCTGTGTGCCTCGGCACTATAATATGTATATCGAATGTTGGTTGAAAATGTATGCAGCAGCCTTGATCACTTCGTTACATAAATCTTACGTGTGTTGCACCGCGCGACCAAGAAAGACAGGGAGAGGGAGGATTTGAAATCGGAAACTGATATACGAACAAAGCTATACGAGCAGCGAATGTGCGCTGGTACTTTTATTATAATAATAGCGACCATCAACGTGGCTAAAAGGTATTAAAAGCGCCGAAAACAGTGATACCTAAATTGTCATCGAAGCGAATATTATACGGAGGGGACTATCGAGTAGTGGTACGAAGAGGAAGTGATATATGCGGCAATTGAACTTTACCGATTATAGGTCACGATGAATTAAAAGATAGGCGGATAGCGGTTACGATGCGTGTATGGTATATGAGAGGTGAGCTGTACGATGGTATGCGAACGAGTCGAATATTTTCGATATTATTTTGATACATGTCGGTCAACGTGACGTCGTTGAAAATATTCCGCGTTGTAATCTGGCCCGTGAATATGGCCTTTTGCCAATATTTTTCCTTAAATCCTACGCCGGTTACAATGCCGGCGAGATATTGCGAACCAGCTCGTAGCAAGTTCATTGGCCACGGGACGGAACGCATTGCATGTATTGTATCGGTAGCTAACCAGTTTACTCCTCGATTGTCTACGTTGGTATATTAAAATTTTCATGTTTATTAAATACCGTCACCATTGCGCACATTTATATTATAATACGCGTACCTAGGCTGGGTAGGCTGGGTCGACAATGACAAATCATTCGAGTAACCTGTACCGCGTCGTTTGGCCATGCTGTCGCGTCGCCAGCCCTTCGTGCCGGTGCATAACTGTATAGCGTACACTCGCAATATTCCCATTCCCGTTTTGATAATTAACGCGTATTTACAAATCGTGTAACACGTTCGAAATGTACGCGAATTCTTCGCTATGAAAGCAATGGTTGCGAGTATTTTTCGCTATAGAGCAGTTCGTTTAACCATTGAGTAAATATTGAGAGTGCTCCAAGTCTCTGTAATGTGTATACATCGAGGTGTACTATTTCGTTGCGGTGTACGAATTGAATGAGAGCTACAGCGAGGCAACTTTGCCCTTTTCGTGAATTCGCTCATCGTTGAAACGTTATTTAAATATGTACGTGGTGGCTTATCGAAATCTATTATTATCGGCGGTGTGAAACTGTTTATGAAGATTGGTACGACGCACGCAATCTCCTATCGATGCCGGGACGCTCGTTAGACCATCGTATACACTGTACTCTGGGCTCTTAACGAGATTGCAGATTGTCGCGCCAAATTACCGCAGGTTTTTTCCGCTTCTTTATTACGACCAACGACGAAATTTACATGGAGGAAACCATAAATGGTGAAATTTAATCGATATTACGTTTCGCTATAGTGTTGCATCGTAAATTGTACCCGTACGCGTGTATAATTCTATTAGATGAGGTTTCAACTTGGAAGTGCGTAAATTATGAGGCATTAGGCGTTTGTAAATTTCTTTTATAAAAGTAATAAAGTATTGGTAATGTTTGACCGGTTCAGATGTAATTACGCTTCCAGTATTCGAGCGGTTAGCGAGAATTTATGAATGTACATGCCGCCTCGGGTTTTGTGACTTTATTTATCTATTGTGCGGTTTACTCGTTGGAGGTGTTAGGTGTAATCGATATGTTTGGTTTGGAGGTTTGTATTTTGTATTCGATTTTACGCGATTTTTTTTTTCGTCGGAGTGTGATGAACTCTTGGTGTTTCTTTTTTCGATTTTGTCTCAGAGAAGTTCGTTAATAATCCGCCACATCGTTAATATAATCTCCTCGTGGTAGTTTAGGAACTGGACTATCAAGAATTCACTGTTATTAATCCTTATTAAATGTGACGTCTCGTTTAAAAAAATACCAGAAATTATCTAATATTCATTTTTGTGTGGAAAAAAAGAATTCAAAAAATAAACGCTTGATCGTTGCGAAAAGAATATAAAAATGTTGAAATCTCTTCTCCATATGAAAATAAGTTCAGAAATTTCTGGAAACAATTCCCTTTTATGTATTATTTATTAATGTATTGCAATCTCTCAGAATGAATACAAAAGTATATTATTTTTATCTATAAAGTCTTAGTATTCCTGAATCGCTCAGGCCTGCTCCGCCAAATCTAAGTACCCTGAAAGATGGCATGATAACCCAATAGCAGTTGAATACGCCATAAAAAAAAATTGTTTTTGTATTTCGTTTATTTTTCATTTATTTAATACAAACATGTATGTATCCCCCATTCCATACATATTTGTAAGTAGTCATGCTGGCTGCTTTATTGAAGCTTAGTTTTTCATTGAGGATTGTTTAGTTTTCCAAATAACCTGGTTAACCCCTCCTTCAGGCCTACGTGTAGACCATGCCAATACCAAGTCTGAAAACCCCAACCCTAAGAATGCCTTATGAAACTACCTAAGAAGTTGAATTGAAGAAATGTGGTATATTTTGCCCACAATAATGATATGAGGTCATATTTATCAAATTTTAGCTATTTAAGACTCCTCGAGCTTTACTCGAATTTTGGCAATTCATCATTTTGTATTTATTTTGATCAAAATTCAAGGGGTCATATTCTTGTTTCCAACTAAGTTTACATAGGTACAAGTTTAATCCTTTTAGGTCGATTTGACGAGAGGGTATGAAAAATTCATGGAATTTCCTATTATGGTTCCCTTTCAAGAAGTCATGTTTTGGTTTAACTCCCCTTCAAATTCACTCGGGAAGCTAAAATTGGAATATGTTAGTCATATGGCATCAAAATAAAAATGTTTATTCAACAACCCCCCCCCCGCCCACACTTTGGGATGATTGCCCCTCCTCCCCCCTCCAACAACATGTATGTAGGTAGATTTGGTATAATATAGGTTAATTCTAATCTTAAGAAATTATATGAATCCATGTTTGTCAAATTTTGCGTATTTAAGGCTCCTCAAACCTTCCTCAAATTTGGCGGTTTGCCATTTTGGATCCACTTTGATCCAAATTCAAAGGGTCATATTCTGATCTCAAACTAACCTCACCTATAAAGTTTCATTTTTCTAGATTAATTTGGTCCTGTGTGAAAGATTCATGAAATTTTCTATTCTGATTTCCCCTCAAAATCGTTTTTTGCTCTAACTCCTCTCCAAATTTCGGTGGAGGCTGAAATTGGAATATATTAGTCATTTTTACCCATTTTATCACTTGACTTCTCAATCAAAAATTTTCGAATTTTTATTTATCCACACTATATTTTGAGGGCAATATTCCCCCTTCGTCTCCTCCAACATCATATGTGATGATGGATTTGACACGTGGTATAATTCTGATATTCAGAAAATATTTATCAAGTTTGAGCTGTTTGAGGATCGTAAGCTTTTTTCAAATTTTGACCATCTGTCATTTTGAATGTATTTTGACCCAAATTGAAGCAGTCATATTCAGGTCTACAACTAGCCTCACATGCGAAGTTTGATTTTTCTAGATTGATTTGGTGAGGAGATATGAAAAACTCAAGATATTTTATGACTCAAAACCCTCTTAAAGCCACTTTTTAGGTCTTAATTTACTCCAAATACACTGAAGAGGGTAAAGCTCAGATATTTTGGTGTCCTTGACTCGCTCTTTCTTATGAGAACAAAAACAAAAAGTTCAACGTCTTGCCTTTTCTGGCCCTATTTCAAAATTAGAATCGACCGTTATTTTGAGTCGAATCAAAAATTCAAAAAAAGAACCTTTTGTATTTCTATGAAAAGTCTTAACTTGCTCCATTCATCATAACATTCCGAAATGACAAGCCCTCACGGGTGTAAAGCAGAAGCACCCGCTTGAAGCCCCATTTTCTCCCATTGTGGCACTGTATGTTCAATAACGTCATTGGAACCTTATGAAAATCATAAGTTGTGTGAAATGAAACATTTTTTTATGAAATGGATAGTACTTTTCAAAAATATTGCATCTCTTCATGGGAGGGAGATTAGGGGTTCCAAAAATTTGAACATTTTCAATTTTCATAGATGGAGCATTTTTGCTCATGAACTTTTTTGTTGCGTTTTTCACGTACCATCTATTGCATGTATCAATTATTAAAAAAAAAAAAAATTATTTTTGGAAAACCTTGATAAAAGAATGTAAGATAGTGACGTCACAGGAGAAAAATTTACAGTCTTTGGAAAATTTTTTTTCTTAAAATTAATAGTACTCAAAAAGCATAACAAAAAGGTTATGTACAAGTTTTGCCTATTTGTAAAGTTGAAGGAGCTACAGCTCATTCAAAATTTGAATTCTGCTTGAATGTTCTTCAATTTTAGATATAGGCAAAAATTGTTAATAACATTTTTTGTTGCACTTTTTGAGTTATATCCATCAAAAAAAAAAAAAAATACAAAAATTACATTTTGCATTCTTAGAAGTAGAAATTACAAAACTCATATTTGAGCTATTTATTTAGACTAAAATACTAAAACTTATAAAAATTGCATTTTTGTATATTTGTCACGAAAGAAAATAAGCAATTTTGTTCTCCTATTCTTATTGAAGGGCAATACAAATTTTTGTATTTTTTGGATTCAAAAAAAAAATAATAAATATAAGAAACCATACTCATATGTTACGAAAAGAAATACAAAAATCGTATTCTTATATTCTTCAAACGCTTCGATGTACGTAAATTGGCAGATCTACGTAATGGAATTACCATCGACTCGGAGGTCTGGCCGGAGCCGCGGAACGAACGAAGCGTCGAACGATAAATCACTGGAAGACGAACGAGTGTCGAATGAAAGGACAAATCCCATCTTAATTGGCGTTTGAATTTCACGGGCGACATGACCGGCGTATTAATTACACGGCGAATGGGTGGAGCAACGGAATACGATTATCGATCGATTGTGATTTATGACGGTATCACGATACGATCTTATGTAAACTAGGAATAGAACGATGGCGTGTTTGTCGCATCGCGAAGAGGTGTGTGGCGACGTTGCTCGAGTCTCGAACAATGGAGAGTTTATTAACATTTGACGCGTAATTAATGACGTTTAACGAATACGACTCGATGGTTACGGTTGTGTGTGTACTTTCGATTGCCAAAAGTTGGTCGTCAAGTGCATGAGTTGTTTTCACAATTGACTTACTTTCGATGGGGCGTATTGGCGAACGCCGAACGGTGGCCGTTGGCTGATCCCGAACGCATTGTTTGCCTTATGTATACAACACGTATGCGAGCAGCTTATCTAATATGCATGTAAATCTAGCCGAGTTGGAAATTTCGTGGACGACGATGGCCTTTTTGATGGTACGGTCTAAATGAAGCGAGTCGATACGTGATCACCGGCTCAGCTGAATTTGGCGAGTGAAAAAAAAAGAGGTTCTCACTGGTTGGAACGCGTGGTTGATGAACTCGCGTTCGGGTAAAATTTTAATTTATGTTTGTTCTGGATACACGGGCGTTTTCGGCTACACGTCGCGTATTATTCAAGGTTCATCGATTCGCACGTAGTTACCTTCGATTGACCATACACCTCGTACATCCCTTACGCCTGACAATATGTGGGGAGGTAACAAACGTCGACTTGCCAGTTGGGAAGGCCTCCTGTGGTCGATGGCTCATTGGTGAGATAAAATCGTTAATTTATCGCCTATATTACCGAATATACGACGTTAATGACATTTTCATTGTTCAATCAAATCGAAGATCAGATCGATCCTGTTGGGCACCATTGGTCGTTGTTTCAGACAAATGAGCCCAGTAAAGTTTTACACCGGTATTTGTCTGATGAAACCGAGACGACCGAGCGAATCCGGTACGGTAGGTGTATCGTGTTTCGCCGAAGACGACGAATAAATGACGGTGATTTTCATGCAGTCGAGTATTCCGCGTGTACCAGCTACCGCCATCGATTAATTAACGTCGGTAGCGTAAAAATCGGTAAGTCTGAGATTTTCGACATCCTTGTGTAACCGAGGTGAAATCAGATTCGATAAACGACGATTAAAAAGTTAAACGTTCGAGAGTACGCGTCAGCCGTATAACCCTACTGACCATAGCCGTTTAGCGGTGAAAGCGGATTAGATTTAAAACAACAGGTCGCTGGAAGCGAATGAATAACGTCGAGATGGTTGGTATATGGAATAATTAGCCGTCGTTATTAGATATGTCATTTAAATCGCGTTACTCGGCTATTACAAAAGAAACAACGTTCATTCGTCTTAATTCGGGTATATAGGAATTAAAAATTAAGCCAGAGCCGCAATGAACGAATTCATCGCGAAGATTACCAACACGTTGGAATTTATAATTAATTACGGAGGAAGTACGAAGCCCAGCTAAGTGTTGTGCGCGTTATTTACTTTCTATATCGATGCGATGTTCGTTCTCGATATGTCATTTAAATCGCTTACTCGGCTATTACAAAGAAACAACGTTCATTCGTCTTAATTCGGGTATATAGGAATTAAAAATTAAGCCAGAGCCGCAATGAACGAATTCATCGCGAAGATTACCAGCACGTTGGAATTTATAATTAATTACGGAGGAAGTACGAAGCCCAGCTAAGTGTTGTGCGCGTTATTTACTTTCTATATCGATGCGATGTTCGTTCTCGATATAGAAAAATAATCTATTCGAATATCGATATTTCCTTGAGAATTTCTGGCGAGCTGCAAAAAAAAGTGAAAATATCGGCTTTTGCCTTTCTCACCGCCGAAAGCACAAGGGACTACACGGTGAATATTTAAAGACGTGAAACCGTGGCCAGACGCACTACACTCCATTGTTAACATACCAGAGGAAAAAAGCACCATAGATGGATTTTTTATTCGTTCAATTCAACTGGAACGGAGGCGGTCAACGTGGTTTTTTCAGACATGCTCGTGTTCTGGTTATTTATACTTGCGTGGAAAACGGTGTCTGCATTTTTTTCCTCGTATTGTGTACATATATAATCTGTATACGGATTAATATCGGAATAAGGAGGGGTAGATTCGACCGGGTATTGATTATATGACGTACTTATATGGAAAACAGATGTAATACGAGTATAATGGATATTTTTATGGAGAGAATTTCATATGTTCCTGTTACCATGAATGTAACAAAAGTCACTAGCAGTTATTGTTTAGATACCACTTTTTGAATGATCATGCTCGCTCCGAGACTCCACTATTGATCAGTAATTTTTTCAAAAGTTGAAATTATCCATATTTACTTTATACAAATGAGTTATAATAAGTGAATTACACACCTAAAATAATTTGATAGAAGTACCTGATCAGGTGTTTTCTACATTCGTGTGTACCCATGTAGGACGTACAGTCGTACATACATCGTTGGAAATAGTAAAGGGAGGAAGAAGAAGAGAAAAGTGAAGACATTTCTGTTCCTCAAGTTTGTGGGTGTAATTGTGAAGAATCCCTAAAATGAGGTCAACATTTTCAAAACTTTAAACATTTAAAAAAATGATTTTTGACAATTGAAAATTTTTGGGTTCAGTGGCGATATTTTGTTGACAATTCTTCACTATTCAAGGAATTTAAAACTTATTTATGTTTATTTTTTGAAAAATCACATAATTTTGCACGTTTCAAAAGAAACTTACTGGGTGTCCAACAGCTCATGCAAGTCATAAAAGTCATAAAAAAGTCATCATTTTGGCTAAGTGGTCATAAAAGTCATACAAAGTCATAAAAAGTCCTCATTTGATCTCAAATTAAAAAATCGAAAAAAATAAAAACAAAAAAAAAGTTCAAAAATTAGTTTTTTTTTTAGTCAGTTGAAGAGGTGTATAACTGTATATGCGTAACAGTGATAGGTACAGAACTCCATACCATTATCAGGTTCATATTTTCTTTCCTTTAATGTATTGTTTTTCTACTTTCTTAATTATTACTGTTTTTTTTTTATCGCGTGAGATTTTTTTTTTTTTTTTCATCAAATTACGCCATGTACAGCCCTAGGCTAGAGGCGTTTCTTTTTATTTTTATTTTTTTTTTATTTTTTATTATTTTATATGGTTTAGGATTAGATGAGGTTATATAGAGATGCGGAGTGTAGAAATTTCAAGAGCTTTGTTATTTGATTGGTGTTGTTCTGATGGATGTATGGTGGGTCTGGATTAGGAAAGTATAGGTGTCTTGGAGAGCGGTATTTGGTACAATCGGTTAGATTTATTTTCAGTTAATGTGTTATAAAATATTAATTTCTCGGAGAAGGGTGCGGGGGGAAGTGGTGGAGTTGGTGGTAGAATGATCTATGTATTGATGAGAACAGGTTGTACAAAAAATCATACAATAGTCTCAATTTTAAGAATGAAAATTTGTTGGGCACTCTGTTGTAAATGAGTAATTTGTTGGTGAAGTGCATAGTACATACAAATAGGCTTGATTTGAGCTCATTTGGACTCTCGAGAGAAAATATGCCCGATTTAACCTATAATGTTTTCCCAAGTATGAGTTAATATTCCGTTGGAGAACATCGAAATGTAAATTCGAAGTAAAGTGGTGATTGTTTGGGAGTCCCTGTAACCCCTGTATTGGGCATAGTTCGTCTTTTGGGTTTTAAAGAGCTCATATCAATCATGCATATCTACTCCACAAAGTCTCAAACCCTTTAAATTTCAATTAATTAGCAGCTAAAATGTTTTTCACTTTATAAATGAAAAATTATAATTTTAAACCCCAAAAAAAATGTTAAATTTTTGAAAAAATAATTTTTTTAGAATTCCAAGGTATTAGTTATCTGGTTGTGGGACATCAAAATGTACTTTTCAAACAAACTAAAAGTGCTTTGGGAATCCCTGTATTGGGCTAGGTTGTTTTTTGTGTATCAGAGGGATCAAATCAATTCCATACTAGGTACATGAAAAAATCTACTAGCATTTAAATTTGAATGAATTTATAGTCAAATATTTTTTCACTTCTTAAATGACAAATTATAAATCGGTATAATTTTTGTATCCAATAAAATATCAAACTGCTCGAAATTATTATTATTTTTTTTTTTTCAATTTTCAAATTCGAAGTAGAGTTATTTCGTTGAAGAAGGTAAAATGTAATTTTGAAAAAAGTAATACTTTGGGAACCCCTGTTTGGGAATAGTTTTTTAGTGCAGGAGAGCTCAATTCAATCCCATTGTTGTGTACAATGCGCCCCAAAAAAATTGTTATCTTAACATATTTTCAACTTTTGGTTTTGGAAAATACCAAGTTACCCGAAAAATAATTTTTTTTTTCAAGTTTAACTTCCAAAGTATAAATGTCATTTCATTGGAGAAAATTTAAATATAATTTTGAAGCAATGTAGTGATACTTTGAGAACCCATGTATTGGGCATAGTTTTTGTTTCTAGTTCTAGAGAGCCCATATCAATCCTATATGTACACAAAAAATCTTGAACCCTTTAAATTGGAATAAATTAACAACTAATTTTTTTTTCACTTTTTAACGTACTAATGGTACGTAACTTTTAAAATAAAAAAATTATCAAAATCCCTAAATTTTTTTTTTCAATTTTTCAAATTTTTATGAACTTTGAGCTCATTTTGGCAAATATTCGCATCAATTTTAGCAACTGATATTTTTTCAACGTTTTTTGTAATTTGTTTTGTGAAATATTTTCTACGTATGACTCATACCTACATTGAAAAAAAAGGAATTCAGTTCATCATTGAATCCATCTTTCTTTCTATCTAATGTTATGAGTTCGATCACCAAAAAGAGGGAATTTAATGATCGCTCGTTGTAAGTTGAGGTGCACCATTACCATATGAATCTTGGTATTTTTCAAGAACATAGTGAAGTGTTGAAACGAAGATTTCCTCGATTAAAGACAAATTCGTTAGTTTTCAAATTTTTCGTATTTGACATTCATGGTTTCAAAATTCCTTAAACAACGTTGTTGATTATGAATTTATGAATTTTCTTTATCATGATCAGATTTTCAAATAATCTTTTAAATTAAAAATATATTCAAAAATTATTTAATTCGATGCTTTGAATTTACGAAATTATAAGTAGAAAACATTCCTCCCGGATAGTGGCGTAAAAAACCAATAGTAGTTATAGACGCCACTTAAATCAACCATTTAAAAAAAAAAAAAAAAAAAAGGTGCTTGGAAATTGAAAAAAATTAATAATGTAAAATAGTTTGGAACTAATTTTGTAACAAAAAATGAAGTAAAAACCTATCAATGAAAATAATATATTGATGTCATTTATTAGAAAAAAAAAAAAAAATAGAAGCGATGAGAAAATTAAATTATAAACAAATAAGCAATTATAGCTAAAATTATAATAATGAATTATTTTACTCATTGGTAGTAAAATGGTATTGAATGAAAAATCATTTCAATTGTATCCTCAATTAACTAAATTAATATGAAAATAATTTTAAAAATATAATTTTTTTTAACATTATTATTTTTGCAATATGCCAAATCGAATGACCAATTTTATTTCATAATTGAAATTGAATTTTTTTCAATTGAATATTTTTTGCACAAAATTGCAGAATATTTTCTAAAACACATAAGTCTTTCTCGAATTCTTTTTGGGGGGAGGGAGGGAGGCGGATTCGGTTGGAAGAAATGAAGCATAAAATATTTTTGAATTTTGTTTAGGCTTTGTATTTCTTGTTCCATCAATTTTTCTTTTTTACGAGTTCTGATCGATTCATCGAGCTATTTTTAATTAGTAGAAAAAAAATTATGCAGGCGATTTCGTAGAAAATGCATTTTAGGTCATTTTTGCATAACTAATTACTACATAAGCACCATTCTGACGAAGTGGAAGACGTAATAGGGACGTAAAAGTGCAAGGTCGTCTGAAATGGAAATACCAGCTGTTAATTCCGATCAACTGTTGCATCTGGGATCTGGTGTGGTATCATCGTTAACTAGTTCAACCCCAATTCGTGATCTTTGGTCTTTTCCATGTCTAATCCATCCCAAGGCGGTGTTCGCCAACCTCGATACAGCATTGTCGACGAATCCGAAATTCCTATAGATTCGCGTGGGCTACAGGTCATCTCTGATGACGCAAATGCACGGCGAATGACTTAGGCAAATTTTCGCACACGTTATCGGCGATCCAAGGACCGGTTTTTTTTTTCATGACACAGAGAAACCGCTACGGATATCCTGCGAAATGGTGTAAGAATCGTACTTCCTTCGGACGAAGCGGCGGATGAAAATTCGGTCGTAATGCCGTTCGGGCGCGAAGGCTAACGTTTTCGATGACATTAGCTGCGAAGATGAAAATAAGACGCGTATTACGGTATCTCGGCTACACGCGGAGGACGTATACGATTCGATTTTATTGTCGGACCGGCGCTCGGGTTTATGAACCGTGTACCGTACACGAAGGTCGTCGTTGGTTCATTCATTAAAGACGCCGATGCCTGTGTGGTGTGAATCAGGTGCGCGTCTCGGACACGTATTGCACAACGCGGATTACGAAAGAGTAATCTCGAATATCGACGTCCTTCTCTAGTTTTCTGCGAATATTAGAAATTTTTGACACAGTTACGTCACGTATTGCGGTCCATTCAATGTCATTATCAACGTATGCTGGACCCCGGTGTAACGGTTTCCTCGTTCGCGTCATCCGACTGGTAACCCAGTTGGTAATGTGATGGACGAGAAAGCAGCAGTCGAAAGTGCGAGTTTATCGGTATGTGTGCTTAATCGAGCGTTACTGTGGATTGTGGAGTGTTTTTTTAAATAGTGTTGGTTTTTTTTTTTTCAACGTATATTTGGATGTTTTCTTTTGTTATTTGAATATCGAGTTTATATTGTGTATAAGGTACGCTAGTCCAATACATCTAGATGTTTTACTTGAAAAAATTCCAAACAGTGATTTTTCTTTATTGGATACCTAACGAATGACTACCTGAAGAACATTACTAAAAGTCTCCATGATCGGGGGTTGAATGAATTTTTCCATAATATCTCGCGAAAGAGGGCTCCTAGGGCAAAAATAGTTCTGTGCAAAAACATTCTACACCACATTTCACACAACTTGAATCATTACTCTTTTGCTTCTAAACGTGACAGAAAGCTCATAAATCCACTTCAAATCCAACCCTTTTCTGTTCATACATGAGAACGTAGAGCTTTTTGGAATCCACTTCTTTCATTTCAGTCCGGACATGACGTAACTTGGAAGTAAATCATGAAAAATATACATCATTGTATTGATACATATCATAACTAAAGTTTAGGTGGTTGATTGATTTTTTTCTAAATGTACCCCTACCCCCTGTAATGAAGAAAACGTGTTAGTAAATTCTTAGTTTTTTGGTCACTTTTAAAACCCTATAAATCAACATAATATAGACGAATGAAAAATTCTATGCAAGTGGCCGAAAACACGACCTTCTAGCATGTTCAAGCAGTAGCCGAAATTTTTCTATAATTTTTTCATTTTGTCCTGTGGTTCTTAAACTATGGAAGGAAAGTGTGATATTTCACAGTATATTTACTTTCATGCAGGCTCTCAAAATCATGGTTAAAAAGTGATGGAACACTTGAAATACTCTCGGAAGATTGGTCGTCAACTTTTATGCGTGATTTTTTTTCCATCTTTTTCCGCTTCTTGCAAGAGGGGGGGGGAGGGGTTCATGAACTGATAATTTTTTTTGAATAAAAGGTAAATTTCTGAGTCATTTTACTCTTCTCCTATGAGCTTTTTAAAAAGAAAACGTTTCCTAGAGTCCTTTTCAAGAGTTTTTCTACGATGTATTTGATCCCCTCTTACTTTTTTGAAACCTATATAAAGAGCGTTGAAAGAAAAAAAACAACATGTTAACCTAGTAATTTAGATAAGAAAAAAGGCAATTATGAAAAATATTACGAATGAAAATTTCTTTTCATGAATATCCAGATAATGACTCCCTAAACAGTATACTAAAAGTCCCCATGGATAGGAATGAAGCATAGCCTAAAGGGGAGAGGGAGGAAACACCCCTTCAAAGTTGGTTTTTTCGTTTTAACGGAAATTATGGAAAAAATTCCAAATACATTTTTTTTCCTGAATATCTAAAGAACGACTTCCTAAACAGCTTTCTAAAAATCCCCATGAATAGGAATGGCGCATAGCCCAGGGAGAGAGGGGAGAGGAAACCACCTCGGAATTCACCAACATTTTAATTTTAATTTTTTTTTATAGGACCTGTGGGTGTGGGTTTAGGGTGTCATGAAAAATAGCTCCTTCATCGTTTCCAAAGTCATTAACATCAACATCCCATGGTACATCTCAAGAATCATCGAGAAAAAACCCTATATTAAAATTTTTTTTTCTTCCCGTATATTTAATATTACTTCATATAAAAGGTACGATTGTGGGTGGAACTAAATACGTTATTTGGAGGGAGGGAGCTGAGACCTAAGGTGGGCATGTAAATTGAAGTTGTATGCTACCTGATCTGATTCCCTTTAGTATGTGTATTATTGGCAGGGCTCATACGCCATTTGGGGGATAAGAGTAGTTTCTTTTTTAAAGTTATGAATATTATTTTATAAAATTAATTGAATTTTTAATTAAAGTTTCGTAGTCATATTTTCAAATCTATCAAGAGATTTCCTTTTTTTTGTTTTTTTATTTATTTTTTTTTATTATTCAATAATTTCAACTGAATTTAGAAAAAATATTTTTTTTTTATAAAAATATAAAATAAGTGAAAAGACATAAGTATAAAAAAATTTTAAATAATAATATTGAAAAAAATATATTTTATTTAAAAGTTTATTTTTTGTTTTTTTATTATTTATAATTTGGTAGAGTTAGGAGTGATAAACAAAAAAAAAAAAAAAAAAAAAAAATTATATAGGCACACCTTATTCAATAAAGTGGAATTATAGTGTTCAATTAAATAACTTATGGTCAACCCCTCCAAAGGAGTATTTTTCAAGACACCTCAACTCGACACCTATGGATTGTAAAAAAAGTGAAATGAAAGTGTTGGAAAATTTAGAGTAGAAGAAAATTTCTTAAAACAATTTTAACCACAGAAGCAATTTTGGGGAAAATAAAATGAAAAAAAAAACAACTTTTTAGATAGTCACACCATTCTATGGAAACTTTTGGTATGATGTTTTGGTAGTTATTGCTTAGATATTCATGAAAAAAAAATCGATGTTGGAAATTTTTCCATAATACGCGTATAAGTCGATACATATCGATATTCCAACTGCAGATGAAATCGTTCGATAAAGGAATCAATACATTATTGTTTACTATGGGTACGATTCCCTTGGGCTTGGCGTCGGATTAATTCAATTTCCAAGTGTAATTATAGGCGCGCGTATCACGTACCTGGTAAGGCAACGAAATTATTATTTGGACGCGATGAATTATAGGAGCTCGTTAGCTGACCGAGCTAGTACCTTTCTAAAGTATGAAAAGCTCGAAAACATGTCGAAATATGCTCGAACTATCTAGATTCGAACGTGTTTCTAATAAAGTTGTTCTCGTTCGCCAATACCGATAAGCGTTTTACAATGGAAAAATAATTTGGTGCGTTGGAAATTACTATGATTTCGATATTACAGTTACGCAAGGTCGTCGGCTGTCGTTTTAACATAATAACTAAAAATAATGAAAATTATCGTTGCGGTTAAGAAAGGCCGATCGGCTGCGCATTCGAATAGCTGGCGTTTTAATTAAGATTTTGGTTTTTGGCCCGAGCGTAAATATAGGTGGTGGCGAATAGGGGCAGTCATTCCGGTCTTATTGCCTAATAATTTCCCATGATGACTGTGCTCGGTCGAAGAGTAAATTTTAATTACGATGCAACGGCTCTTCCGCGCTAATCACAAATGGTCGCCCCCAGCTACACGAGCTTCCTCCATTACGAGTTGATTGATATACAGTGGTTCGGTGCGACCGACGCCTAACGTGGGCTCGGCGAAAAAACTGTGTCAGAATCGTAGGCAGAGTGTTGCTCTACCTTTGTAACTGTTGTGTTAATTCATTATACGGCGTTTTAACGCTTGGGAAAATTTTCCATAGAGATGGATTCAGCTGGGTACTAAATTTTTATAATTTGGCGGAATTCGGAGGAGTAAATTTGATTAAATTAATTGTAATCGTGTAAGTAGTCCACGATACGCGGTTAACACTGTGCATGGCGAGCTGTGGGTTTTCGGTGAGCTTGGTCTCGCAATAAACCCACATACACGAATAGACCGTATTATTAAGTACAGTTACTTAACCAAACAATAATCCGTAGGTAGGTTTTGCAAAATGAACGCGCCGTATCGTCGTATCTATCGGTCGACATCGATTGTAATTTAGAAAATGTCCATAAAGAGAGTGCGGCCGGAGCACGGTACGCATTTAGGTCATTTATCAGCGTATACCAGGTAAATGGCATATACGTATGTAGTTTTACGACACGGGCGTATTATTAGCGCGGCGTTACCCTTTGGGCTAAAGTTTCGTAATTTCGGACTCGCCTTCGTTTTAATTAGAGCAAATGATCTGTATTATATGATCGAATCGAGTGTATGGAGTAGCGAGATGGTTTTATTAGCGCAATGACACGTCGTTCATTGCCGTACACGTTTTTTCGCTTTGTCGAGTTCGCGTTCTAGTTTGGCGAGTGGGTAAACTTTCAAGGGTGTGAGATGGCGGAATTCGTTATATTTAATTTGTTATACTCTATAGCATCGATGAGAACTCGTGATTTATGTAGATGTTTTTTTATTTGTTGTTTTAGGTAAGTAGAATTGGCAAAGTAGATGATGTACTTAAGAAGTTGAGCTCGAATGCAAAACATGGTTATGTACTCGAAGTAACCTCGAAAGGGTTGATACGAATGTTACCCTCGTTGTAGGTCATTAAGAATAATTAGCCTGAAGAAGTATTGGTAAGTAATCGCGTATTAGGTTCATAAAAATGCTCAACTAGTCAGAGTTATTCTCTAGGGGTTTACTTATCTCTGAAATTATGAGTTGGGGGGGGGGCAAGAGTAACTCTAATGTAATAATTCTTTTTCATAAAGAAGGAATTGGTGAACGAAATGAAATTCAATATTATACTCACAATTCCCTGAAAGAAAATGAAAAAAAATATGTATTGAGAACAGCCGATTTAATTACAAAGACATAACGCTGTAACATATTGAAGAATACCAACAGATATGCTTAATATTTGATTTTGTGCAATGATTCTATACATTTCGCTTTTTTCGCGGGCATGGAGGGGAAGAGTGTTGGTTTATTCAGGAGGTCCCTTTCAACGTAACAGATAGCAAAGTTCCTATTTTTTCCAAAGAATAGCAGAAATCTTATTATCCTACTGGATTGATTTTACGATATTTTATGAGCATTTTCGAAAGGTATGAGATATAAATGTGATAAAAAGAATAAATCAATTATAATGATCACAAATCGATCATCAGTTCAGTAATTAGAATCTCTGAACAAAAATTATTTTTTGACAGGTTACTTAATTAAAGATTTAAAAAATTAATTTTGATCAAAAATCGATTACTTGATCAAAAACTTGATTATTTGATCAAAAATTCAATTATTTTGTCAAAAATCTTATTATTCGGTCAAAAATTGAATATTTCATCAAAAACTGATAATTATATCAAAAATTAGATATTTTGAATTTTTTATTAAAAATCGATCATATGATCAAAAACTTGATAATTCAATCAAAAATTTGATTATTTTATCAGAAATTAAATATTTGGTCAAACAATCAAATTTTTAATCATATAATCAAATTTTTGATCAAATATTCAATTCTTAATCAAAATAATCGATTTTTGAAAAACGTTTGATTATTTCATCAAAAATCAAATATTTGGTCTAAAATCTGGTATTTTGATCAAAAATCAACTGTGTAATCAAAAATCGAATATGTTATCAAAAATTCGATTATGTGATTAAAAATGAATTATTTGATCAAAAATTCAATTATTTTGTCAAAAATGTTATTATTTAGTCAAAAATTGAATACTTAATCAAAAACTGTAAATATATCAAAAATTAAATGTTTTAAATATGTTATTAAAAGTCGATAATTTGATCAAAAACTTGATAATTCAATCAAAAATTTGATTATTTTATCAGAAATTAAATATTTGGTCAAACAATCAAATTTTTAATCATATACTCAAATTTTTGATCAAATATTCAATTCTTAATCAAAATAATCGATTTTTGAAAACGTTTGATTATTTCATCAAAAATCAAATATTTGGTCTAAAATCTGGTATTTTGATCAAAAATCAACTGTGTTATCAAAAATCGAATATGTTATCAAAAATTCAGTTATGTGATTAAAAATAAATTATTTGATCAAAAATTCAATTATTTTGTCAAAAATGTTATTATTTGGTCAAAAATTGAATACTTAATCAAAAACTGTAAATAGTTCAAAAATTAAATGTTTTAAATATGTTATTAAAAGTCGATAATTTGATCAAAAACTTGATAATTCAATCAAAAATTTGATTATTTTATCAGAAATTAAATATTTGGTCAAAAATCGGGTATTTTGATCAAAAATCAACTGTGCAAACGAAAATCGAATATGTTATCAAAAATTTGATTATGTGATTAAAAATTGATTATTTGATCAATAATCGGTTATTTGAGTAAAAATTGATAGTTTAATGTTGAAAAATTGATTTTTCTATTTTAACTTGATAAAATCAAAAAAAGTATATCATTTGATAAATAGATAATTGAATATTATTCAATCGCTAATTGCTTTTTCAGATATAAATTTTTAGTTAAGAATCGATTATGTATTTGATCAAAAATTGATCGCTTAATTACAAATTAGCTATCCGATCGATAAATTGATCCTTTTCTTACAAAGTAAATTAATTTACATAATGTAAAAATGTATCTCGTGATTTCTAAATAAATTATAATTTATGATGAAAATCCATCCGTTTGTAATGAAAAAAAAATATATATATATTTTTGATTAAATAAATGATTCTTGACAAGAAACTTGACTTTCAGCTTGATAATCAATTTGTGATCAAGTAATAATCAATTTATTATTGATCATACACGTAAAATACATTTTCTTTTCACAGTCAGTTTCAGATCATATGACTGCCTAATGTTACCAAATTTGTATCGAACAATCAATTTTGACTGATCGTAAAAAGTCATAATTTTGCTTATTATTTTATCAGAAATTAATTATTTTATGGCAGATCAATAATTCGATGAAGAGTTTGATTATGCAAAGAGGAAATTGAGTATTCAGTCAAAAGTTAATTATTTGATCAAAAATATATCATGTATCCACAAACTCATCATTTGACCAAAGATTAAAGTGTTCAACCCAAAATTAATTATTTGTTCACAAACGATTCATTGATTCATAAATGAGTTATGTGACCAATAATTGATCACCCATTTACGGATCAAGTGGTTATTTTGTGATCAAACAATTTATTTTGATCGAATGCTTGATTTATTACTAAAAATTTGACTTTTAGCTGAATTATCAATTGGTGATCAATATTAATCGATTATTGATCGAATGATATACGTATTTCAGAACATAATTATATCAAGTTGGTATCAAACGCTGACTTTTTGAATGAAACCATAAAATTTTGACCATGCAATTGATTATTCCACTGTGAAAACGATGATTTTATTGAAAATTAAGTATTGATGATTTATTTAATCAAAAATGAAACAAAATCAAATCATTTGACTGGAAATTTGATTTTTGATCAAAAATTGATAATTTTATCGATAATTAGTTATTTTATCTATAAATTGATTATTCGATCAAGAATTGATAATTATTGCTGATTAAATCAGTATTCGATTATAATTCGGTAGTTTCATAGAGAAATGGGTTATTTTGATCGAAATTTGATCATTGATTATAAAACTGATTGTTTGACCTGAAATCAATCATGAAAATGTGATAAAAAATGATGTTTGAGTCGATTCACAGTTTCATAAATTATAGTATCGCATCAAAATATAGGTTATTCCATAAAACTTGCAAATGATTCTAGAATTTCATTTTTCTTTTCTTTTTTAAGTAGTGGTGGGGGTTTGGAGTAGATATGATTTGAAAAATAAGTCATTAAAATCCAATGAAATCTAGAACAATTGAATATCTTGGATCAATATTGCATTAGTCTAGAGTGGTTTGAACGTCAAACGGTTTGAACACATTTTTTCCCGTCCCCTCGCTTCCACCCCTGATAGATACGCTATTTGAATACAAACGACTATTGCTCGGATGTATTTCGTCTTCGTACTCTGATTATCGAGATATTCGATTATCTTCGCATTTTGTCACATTCCAATTGGCGCTTGTGTCTTGTAAAACCAACATCATACGCCGACGTGAAATCGTAAAACCGTAAAACTCGATCGAACGAATAAACGAGAACGAAGTCGGGCCAAAAAAAAATTCGACAATATTTAATCAGTTCTACACGAGCGATTCGAAGAGCGTTCGCGAAGAAAGAACGGATTTTCGTGTACGCGCGCATCGTATTATTTACGAATAGAAATGGAAATCTCGGTAGACGAGGCGAATATGCGATCGTCTGCGTCGACTGGTTGATATGGAAAAGTAACCTTGAATTTATCCGCGACTATGGTAATTTTCACGGGTACATTACAGATCGTTTAAAGCGGCAAATCTATTTGGTAGAAAGTAAAACCGAGTATTTTCGTTTTAATGCTGAAAACGTGACTGTCATTGTATTAAAGAGTTAACGTGATCGATTATACGTAGATATGGTGTTGAAAGAGCGCGTGCATGTACCCTATGGACTCGTACACTGACGGAGAGAAGTGTCAACACGAGTAAAGTCGATGCCCGAGCTTATGAAAAGAAATTGGATTAGGTTTACGCAATGTAACAACGACAAGGCGATCTTTACATCGAAACGTTCGAAATCACCGTCGACATTGGTGTTCGGAATGGGGATCATTTATTATGATCTTTATCCTCGATGGTTGTTGAAAAACGCTTACAGAGATCGGTATTCGGTGTACAAGGAGGACGACAAAGAAGAAAAATAATTACTATTTTTTCAATTAATTATCACTCTCTCCGGCTATGTTACAAATTAAATGGAAATGATTCGGCTAAAAAAAAGTTTCAATTATCGACGCACAGGTGACGAGAGCGCGGCAACACTTTCATTCATAGCGCAGCCAAATAGCTACCAGCTTTTACGGGCCCGTGATTTACGCGTAGGTATACGGTGAAATTAGCCATATACGAGGTTAATTGGTATGCCGAGTCGGAGCTTAAATTGTACGCGATTTAACACCGAACAAATTCTACCGAAGCCAATAATCGAAAGCGTCCGGCCGAGGCACGTGGATGAAAGCGTACTCGTACGATGGTAATTTCACCTGCGTCCGAAAATGCTTTCGAAGATTGCCCAACGTTCCATTTACACGGCCATAAATTGGTATTGTAAAGCAAAAGCTTCGAGTTCGCTTTCAACAAATTACACAGTCCATATCGCGAGCCAGGTTTTTGAATTATTCATACCAAACAAAAGGCTATCGGATGCTCGAGCAGGCGGCTCTTTTACTCGAAATAGAGATTTTAGAGGAAAAACAAGCGGCGTTATGGTTCGCCATATTTGGTAACCGAGTATAATGGCTTCATGAGAGTGTTGCAGCTTCGTCTCATTTACGTTGATTTTTTAGTCCTACACAACGTACGCGTCTAGTCATTATAGTGATGCAGCGAAGACGCGACGAGCCATTATATCCGAGTATCCGGTATAGAAATGCACTTGCTCGCAGCACGTACACACGTGCTAAAATGTAGCTAAATTAGATAAATGCCCCTCGCAACCACCGAGCATCTCGCGGCCCGAGCACAAGAGGAATTATTGAAATCAAAAGCTCTCGACGTAGAGAAAGTATATTCTCTATAGTTGGCTCCAGCTGCGCAACGAAACGCGTAAATATCCTAATCATCGATTAATAAATCGATTATTACCTAATTAAACTTTACGAGCTGTCTTTGCGCATTAAACGCATCGCTGGCTATTTTATCGCCTCTATAGGTTGGCTAGATGGCCACGAATACGAGAGGCCGAACAGAAGCGAGAAGCGAAATGACTGGTTTCACGTTGCTAGTTGCATAATTATACGCGGTGAATGTGAAAATAATTCACAAATATTCCGCCATAATTCTGTTGATTATAACAAACCTCGACCGCTGTGGCCGTTTTGATGAAATATTAGCAGTCGTTTAATTTCATTAAATTTAAATAAATCAATTAATATGCTAATGAGCGCGTGAAAATTTACCACTCGGGTGAAATAGTCGGTGTGACCGAGGAACCACTATTTATTTGCTCTGAATGTTTGAGGTAATAGAGATTCTGGTAATTTATACGTTTAGTTGAGTAGATGTGGTAAGTTTAGTTATCGAACAGAAAGGTGTAGAAAGAATTTATGCGCAAATCAAGAACCTAGAAAAAATTCAAGTTATGCTAAGATGAATTTTTTTTTTCATCATATGATTTATTCGGTGATTTTTCAAATCATAAAAAGTCGATTCCCAAAATAATCAAAGTCATATCCATCAATTTTTGATAAAAATTGAGGAATACTCTAAGACATGGAATTTATGTATGTATCTGAAACCGAACCTCGCTTAAAATGGGTCATAAGATGATCCTAAAATCACAAATGCAATGAGAAGTGGAATCAGTCCGGAAAATTTTTAGCAGTTGGACCTGAAAATGAGAAACAATAATTTTCATATTAATATTAAATTTCATTATACCTACCTAATTTTGGACGTAGTCAGCAGTTTTCACCTAAATGCAATATTTAGTTATGGAGTTATGCTCGTATTGAAGCTCTTATTATTTTATGATAATTTCCATGAGTTCCAAAAAATAATACCAAGAGGACGATTTTATCTTAGTGATGTTTGCAGGCTTATGTTTAAAATTATTAAGAATTGTTTTTGAGGTTACAAGTGATGGAAAAAATTTCATATTGGTAAGTATTGGCACACTTATAGTCATAGTTGAAAAAAATCATTTCGTGAAAAATTATTGGGAAAAACCTTTTTGAATGATTTTTTTCAGTTTCTTATCATTCACTCTCTCATTGCAATAACTTTACATTTTGGAAATCGTGTGGTCAAGAATACTGATCTCTCTTTGGTATATAAATTTTTTATGAAGTTATTTATGGACATTGGTATTTTTGGCATTATTACATTTGGCAGCCCTGGAAAATATTGAAGTAAAAAAAATAAATGATTTAGATACCCCTTCCAACCTCAATGAGCCAAAGCGCCATTAAGTTTATCTTCAGTAGTAGCAAAAGATGGTGTAGGATAGGTAGTTTCTTTCTCATCTTCCCCCTCCCCCCCCAAAAAAATAGGGAGATAAAAAGCATCTTTTTTTAGGTAATTTTAATTTAATTTAAATTAAAAAAGTACGGTAGAATGAGTCGTTTTTTCCTTATTTCCTCATTCTCTATCTCCCACGAAAAATTAGCGAGATAAAAGCAGTGTTTTTGTATTCCCCCTTATTTGCATTTTTTTTCTTCAAATTTTAGCTTAATTTTAAATTAACAAAATACTGAGGATTAGTATAAGTAATTAATTTTTCCTCCTCCACCTCCCCTTCCTTCGAAAAAAATTAGGGAGATAAAAGCTTCGCTTTTCCAATCCCTCTTCACCAAATTTTTAAAAATTTTAAATGCATTAGCTTTACACCAAATAGCTATGATAGGATTGGATGAATAAACACTTTATTGTGTATTGTGAAATTTAATAAGATTTTCAGTCAGCTTCACTCCCACTCCCCCCTCAAAGATCATTAAACACTTCACTTCCATACAATGGATGATGTTCATTTTTTTATTCTTTAACCCGCCCCCCTCACAATCATGATATCAGTTGTCTCTGCACGTTAGTTGATTTTTTTTCCTACCCCCTCACCACACCATCAAAGGAAGCATCGTCCACCACTGCATGTTGCAGCGTTTTTTTTTCAAAGTTCTTACTATCTTCAAAATTTATTGCATCTTAATAATACAATACCTACTTCAGATGATAACAACCATCTCCCCTTCTTTCCACGAAATGTAGAGTTTTCACGTGAGATTTATATATGTATTTATTCACTTACAATAGTTCATCGTAAATTTACTGTGCCTCGCCTCACCTCCCCTTCCCCCCTCTGTCCTACTACAAAGCTCCTTCATACCGTAAATATCAGTCTCTTATTTGTTGCGATAATTCGATTATTTGATTGTGCATAGCTAATTTGTAAAACTGTATTAAATGATTAAATTTTTTTTCCTATTTTCATTACTTAAAAAAAAGATTTTTTACAAAGCATTATATGAAATTTAATTTGAGCATCTTGGTTGATAAATTATTTATTTATTTATTTATTCATTTATACATTAGGTATTTATACTTTTCAATGTTTCATTTAAATGAAAGCTATCTCTTTGGATCTTTGGAATTGGGATCACTTACATTCTTATTGCCAATTGGAACTGATTACTAAGACTTTCGATAAATCCAAAGCAACGTTGCCAAATCGCTGACTCAGATTTATCATCATTCTTCGCAATGCATTTAAATGGTTCGGCATACGTTTTCGTTTTCTTTCATGTCACTCTCAGCTTGAAACGGCTGCAGTTTCGAAATTATTCAACGTACGTGAACATTATAAATCACATTCTCGTATAAACGCGGCCCAGAGTTATGTCTGCGTATCATCACTGTCGCTGAAACGCGATATACCGCGACGATTATTGATAGGCGGAATTCGGACGGGCAAGGTAACTCTAGGGGCGTTCGAGATGAATTTACGACTCCGAGAGTGATAAATTTACAGCTCCAGTTATGAATGATCGCATACAAAGTTGCAATAATTAATTGAAGACGCGCTCGTACGGTGCCTTCGATGTTATTAATATGGCCATAAAGGCGCGAATACGTTGGTAAACGTTTGTACATTAATTAAGGAAGACATTAACACATGTCTGTTTTCGGCGAGACCTTGAATGGAGCTTTTGGCGGCATCGAGGTATTTGGTGAAACTACGCGAAGATGTGGTTGAACTTGCGCTAGTGCATGTTACAGATACGATGGTTTATGTGAAGTTCGTGTTGTCAGTGAAAATGATGCGGTGTACTAATTGTTGTAGTTTGGCTGCGTACTCTTGTATCAGCGTGATATTGAGTTTGGGCGAAAACGTATGGTCGTACGGGCTACGTAACATTTAGTATTGCAGCTGGGTCGCCTACTCCACCCATCATAGAATACCAAAGCGCTCGAATCCAATAAAATACGCACCTGTAAACAATTTTTACTTTCATGTTCACAAGAAGCGAACCCGTTATAAACAGTTGTAACAGGTATTAAACTAGATCATTACGCCATATCTGCGTTTAAAAACGCGTTTATAATCAGATGGTTGGCCAGAAGGTTGCACTATTTCTACTAGTTCTTACATACAGATATACATTTTAGCTTTGGTAAAACGAAAGAGAAAGTATCCGTTACTCCCATTGTAGCAGCGTTCCATAATATACAATGAGCCATTCAAGTGTATGCATAGCTATGCCGTATACTCCCATGCTGGTCTGAGCCACCAAACCTTCTATGATCACTTTTACTCGTGTTCGACGTCTGATATACTCCCTTGTTTGGTATTTCCGCCTCCATCCGCGTAAATAGCAGTTACCTGTATGATGCGAAAATCAATTTGATTGATTGGACGTGTGGAAAATTGAAAAATATACGTGTGCAGCGAGCCATCACGCGAACGGTATTATTATCGATCATTTTAGTACGTTTAGGAAGTGTAGAAAACGAAAGTGAGAATATTCGTAAATATGGGCGAAATAGTACGATTATAGTATTGTCTGGTTATCGGGAACGATGTTTCCTTTCCTGCTGCGTGTGCCATTGTTTTCTGTACATAGGAACTGGAGTGTATGTGGATGTAGGTGTACGAAGCCAATGTTATGTATTTATGGTTGGGTTGCGTTAACGCGGTCGCTTCTTTGTTTTATGATTCGAAAAGTATTCGGCGACCTTGCCGACGTAGGTGAGCGACGTGAGTGGCGAGGGTTGCTGGTTTTGAATTTCGGATCGCGAGCCTTGAGTCGAGGCGGTTTTCAAGATTATTGAATTGTCGGTGCGCTATAGAATTCAGTTGGGCGGAAATGAAGTCGAGTTGTCTGCGTAAGTGCGTATGTTAAACTCTAGAGGTTTGAATTTTGGACATTTGATCTGTCTCCCAATAAATCATTGGATTCAGGAATATCAAAGATAGAGAGCTCCAAATTCCTCAGGAATGCACTCGTATGATAAGAATTTGAAATGTGTGGTATATTTCGAAGATGATCATCTGAAGCCATTTTTTTGTGATGAAAGTTGATTTAAATGTAAGAAGCATGTCAAACTGTCAAGGCTTGATTTTGACATTTGTTTGATCATGCTTGTTTTTACATATGAAATCCATTCAATAACATAGTCCACAACTCCCATACTACGCTCTTCACTCGTCAATGTCTAATCTAAGTTCTAAGGGTTTGAGCTTGAAGGCTTGGTCTGCCTTTGAATAAATCATTAGATTCAGAACCATCAAAGATGCAGTAGTCCAAAATTTCTTTGGAATTCATTTGTATCATGAGAATTTAGGATCAAGCCAAACTGTCAAGCCTTGATTTTGACATTTGTGTGATCATACATGCATCATAAGATTTCATTGACTTCATAGCTCATTGTAGAACTAACCTCCTAACCTACCCTCTATCCTCTTATCAGAATCTAATTTACGCTATATGTGAATAGGTTTAGATTTTGGTCACTTAGTCTATCTTCAGGCAAACCATAAGATTCAAAACCACCAGGAGTCTAGTGTTTCAACTTTGATTGGAATTTACTCCTATGATAATAATTTGGAATCTACAATAAATTTCGATGATGATCATTAAATATAATTTTTAGTGATTGAAATTAATTCCATTTCAACGTTTATGTCAAAATGTCAACGCTTGATTTTGGCTTCATGCGTGCTTCAAAACATTTGATTAACTTAATGGCTCAATTTAGAACTTGTTCCAACCTAGATACTATCTTCTTGTCTTTATCTAATCTAAATTGTATAGTTCTATATTTTGGTATTTTAGTCTATCTTCTGATGAACTAGATTCAAAAATATTTGCAGTCCATTCCTCCAACTTTGATTGCAATTCACAACTGCGATAAGAATATAAACGATGATCATTAAAAGTATTGAGATTGTTTCGAATTTAAGACCTAAGTTTAACTGTGAAGGCTTGATTTTGGCATCTTACATGTCTCAAAACATTTGATTGACTTGGTAGCTCAATCTACGTCTCCTAAACTGCATCTACACTCTTTCTTCTTGATAATGACTAATGTAAACTGCATAGGCTTGAATTTTGATCACTTGATCTATCTTCAGAACCATCTGTAATCGAGTGCTCCAACTTTGTTTTGATTGCACTCCTATGATAAGAATTTGAAAGCTATGATGGCTTTCTATAATGATCATTAAAAGTGATTTTTGGTGAATTAGTTCGAATTTTAAATCATATGTCAGAATGTCAAGGCTTGATTTTTGACATTTGTTTGATCATGCATATCCCAGAGGAGTTGATCTTGGTAGCTCAATTTAGAACTTCTCCTAACCTGCGATCTTCCTTCTTGTCATGTGTAATGTAAACTGTATAATGTTTGGATTGTGGTCACTTAGTTTCTCTTTAGATAAATCATTTGATTCAAAATGATATGCAGTCGAGTGCTCCAGTTTTAGTTGTAATGCATTCATATGATAAGAATATGACATTTGTGATTTATTTTGTAGATGATCATCAAAAGTAATTTTTATTGTTAGAGATGACTGGTTTGAATTCAAAACCTATGTCAGACTGTCAAGACTTGATTTTGACATTTGTTTGATCATACGTGTGTCGAAAGATTTGATTCACTTAATAGCTCCGGAAACTCCCCCAGCTCTCTCTCTTCTTTTATGTCTAATCTAAACTCAAGAGGTTTAAATTTAGTGGCTTGACTTCAGATAAGTCACTAGAGCATTTGAATTCAGTCGCATCGTTGAAATTTGAAATATATGATAGATTTTGAAGATGATCGTCGAAAGTCATTTTTGGTGAAAGGGATGGACTATTTAAAAACTCATGTCAAATTGTCTAGACTTGTTTTCAGCAATTCGTTTATCTTGTATGAAGACATGGGAACTTGATAGCTCAGTCTAAAACTCTGCTTCCTTCCCCTCTCTCGCTCCCTCATCATCCTTCCTTCCTTCCTTTCTTCCTTTCTTTCTTCATTCCTTTCTTCCTTCCTTCCTTCCTTTATTTCTTCCTTTCTTTCTTTCTTTCTTTCTTTCTTCCTTCCTTCCTTCCTTTCTTTCTTCCTTTCTTCCTTCCTTCCTTCCTTCCTTCCTTCCTTCCTTCCTTCCTTCCTTTCTCCCTTCCTTCCTTCCTTTCTTTCTTCCTTCCTTTCTTCCTTTCTTTCTTCCTTCCTTCCTTCCTTCCTTCCTTTCTTTCTTCCTTCCTTCCTTTCTTCCTTCTTTCCTTTGATTGATTTCTAGAAAGCAAGCAGAAATTTATGTGACTGCTACCTGAGGTGAAAATCACATTCCTATTCAAAATTGAATAGAAAATATAACTTCAGCTTAGCTATGACCTAAAGAGACCACATAGGTCAAAAGATCCAGAAAGTGAACAAGCTTACCTAAAAAACTAGAAATATATTCATTACGTTATTGAATAAAATAATTTAATAAGTTGAGCAATTTTGTGTATGTTCATCTTCCTTCTCTTCTTACACCTTAATTTTCTCTATGTTCCTGAAACCCATTCGTGGAAGAAGCACATACTTGGAAGATGGAAAATTATCAGTCTAATGACCTTATCATGATGGTATTTAAATGCAATGATATGGAGTCGAGAAAAAGCTGACATTGGCTGCGACTCCGATATGAATTGGACATCAAATTCGAATTCTATTCCTGATCAGAATATCCTCGATGAGATACAATTTGAAAATCAGTCCAAGAGAATATGAAGTGGACTTTAGAGTTGGGCTTCGATTCTTGGTCGAAGCAGTGCTGCCAACTGATATTCTCGCACTATTGGAAATTCGCTCCGGGAACCGGATCATAGCCGGGTATCACGTTACCTGAGATAAATCTGCACTTTGCAGTCGAAGATCCTGTATGGGTATCGCGATCGAAAGCAGTCGTACATCATTAGGACGGTTTCAAGGTCACGTGCGGACAATGTTATAGGCGATACGAATTATGTAACACCATTTCTAAGTGTATAATGTTGTGCGAGGAAATTACGAAGATGGCGAAATTGCACGAGCATATTCTCTTTCATAGAATTTGCATATTCCGCGGAATATCACGGCGGGCGCCAGTAAATTAATAGTGAATTACAACAAATGACGTAACCACTCTAATGAGCTGGCTCGATCGGGTTAACGGTGTAGAATTTCTACGAATAGATTTATTCGTATTTTAAATAGGAATTGGAAGAGAGTATTGGGAATCGATGGGGACGACAATGTTGAATTTTTATAATGGTCATCACGTAAGGCGACAGGTATTGGATTTTGTTGCCAAAGAGTAAGGAATGTGGATACGTAGATACAATTACGGTGCTGCGACGAAGTGGGCAGATGTAATTATTTCAGAATTGAATTTACATTCTCGTAACCTGCGATATCAAATTTCTGGCAACGATTTCAACATACGACTGTGGCGAATCTTGCCTCGTACGTATCGCGTTGACAAGTTAGTTCGATTTTTATCAACAGCGTACGTGGGATATGGGTACGTACGGTGCTCTGATTTTTTTATTTTGGTCGTGCGCGTAAAGGCGCGGTTACGCTATTTGTCTCGGAATTACGGCGGTGGCGCTGGTGGAATTAATTCCGAGATCGTGCTAACGCCTCGATGTTACGAAGATACCCGCTGAGCGACGTCGAACACCTTTGCAAATAGGTTACACGTATCGACGTCGAACGTATGTGGACGAGAAAACGCGTTAATTAAAAGGACCGTATGGCGGTCGTGTATCGAAGGTGTAGTTCACAACATTTATCTCACACTGGATGATGTAAGTGGCTTGTTTCTGGATTAGACGCGCTTAATGCGTGTGTAATTTTACGCGCGCGTTTTTTTTTTCTTATTAATAATTAGTGTGTACGATAGCCGCGAGATAATTTCGCGTAATATCGGTTAATGAATGGTGTGCCATCGATTCTTTCCAACGCATTGGCCGCTGAAATGTACCTGTCGAAGGTCGCCCGTGAGATAATCCGAAGCCCGGAGCTGGTCAGGTGAACCGAAAGGAATATGTGGATTCGATTCGAACCCACATATCGCTAAAAAACTTTCATCGCACCTAGCTTTGGTTTGTCGTGTACATGTAAAGCAGCAATTAACCCACGGTGAAGTTCGCCTTTTTTGATAGCCTTGTTTTCAAAGTCGCTAGCGTTAACGTTTTACACTCGGAAAGCATTTCCTTTTTCACATGATACGAACAGTCGCACAGTTGTATCCGCTTTTTGAATGGTCGTGGCCGATGCAAACCCTTGAAATTATGCAAAACCCTCGCCAAGTTGGAGCTCGTAACTCCTTACGCTCGTAGTACCCAGCGGTTACCTTTTTAGTTGTTTTGAGATGCATTATCAGTCGTTAGGCCACCATTAGAAAATATATGAACTAATATTCGAAATTGAAAAAAGAGATTTAACAATTTAAAGTTCTCAAGTAAGCAACGAAACCTCTAAAAATCGAAAAACCGTCTTGATGAATTTTTAAACATTTACCTAAAAGTGAACGAGATATTCAACAATTCTAAGAAAATATGAATTAAGAGGAAATTTTTAAAAATTCAAAAAAAATTCAATCTCTAAAAAGTGTCCTATGGCGAATTAAATTTTCAAAAATGAAAGAAATGTGTGCGATTATAATATTAAAAATGAAACCAGTACTCCAGAATAGCTAAAATGTCCAAAAATGTATTTATTTTAAAAAATTCAAAATTCAAGGAAATATTCAAAAATTAAAGAAAATCTGATTGAGGGAAAATCTCTAAAATTCAAAGAAAATTCAATCTCTAAAAAGTGTCCTATGGCGAATTAAATTTTCAAAAATGAAAGAAATATGCGCGAAGATAATATTAAAAATGAAACCAGCACTCCAGAATACCTCAAATGTCCAACCTGTGTGCTCCATTCAGCTGACAGTAAAACATATTCTCGTCGAGTGCCCAAAATACAGCTCCCATAGACGACAGCTCCTTTTACCCGAATCCCTCTCTGATCTCCTCGGAGACTCAGAATCCACCATTCGATCACTTCTCAGCTTTCTAATCTCAACTGGCCTCTCCAAACAGGTCTAACTCTCTAGGCTCGTGCCTCTAGCCTCAGTGGCTGTACACGGCACGTATATAAAAAAAAAAAATTCAAAATTCAAGGAAATGTTCAAAAATCAAAGAAAATCTGAATTGAAGGAAAATCTCTAAAAATTCAAAGAAAATTCAATCTCTAAAAACTGTCCTAAACTAATTAAATTTTCAAAAATGATAGAAGATAATATCCCTAAATGAAATTAAAAATGTTCAAAAACTGAATACATGTTTAAAGATAGAGCAAATATTCAGTATATAAAAAAATTCACAAATGAAGAAATGTTCAAAAATATTTTAGAAATCTCTAATTTACTAAATTTTAAAAAATGAAATGCAAAAACTCAAAAACGAAGAAAACGTTCAAAAATTTGAAGAAAAAAAAATTAAATTAAAGAGAATTTCTGAAAATGTAAATAAAATTCAATAGCTAAAAAATCGTATAATAACTACCAAATTTCCAAAAATGAAGGAAACTTCAAGTTTTCATATTTTATAATTAAAATTCCTTCTAATTTTTTCAACATATGTTGCCTAACTGAGAAATTTTAGGAGTTATACTTGTGCTAAAATTCAAAAATTCGAATTTTTGAATTTCATTACCGATGTAGCTCTTCCAGTTTTTAGATTAGATTATATAAAAGCGTAATTAATCATTCTTGGTTTTGCATGTTTGAAAAATTAACCAAGCTTTTCAGCTGAAATAATTGGAATTTTTTTCTATGAAAATTTATTAAAAATCATGATTTTATTTACTTGAAAAATCAATAGCTCTTCAGTGTAGAGAGTGGCTTTTCAATTTTTTTTTTAAATGCTCTGAAAATTTGAAAAAAGAACATCGAATTAGAACGGTAAAAAGTTCTAGGCCCGGGGCATCTCCCCCCCTTTCCTTCATCATTCCACAATCCTGGTTACATTTGTAATGAAATTCAAAATTTTAATGATTAAATTCAAATTTTTGAATTAACTGTATTATGTAACCCCTTACGTTTTCAGAGTAGGCTATATTCCCATTGAAGTTCGAACACACTGTATATATAAGTTTGACTGGTGTTTCTTTCATGAAAAAATCTGATGGAAATATTTCCAAAATAATAATTCAAAACCAGATCCACCATTTGCTCTCATCATTCGCCGTGAATTACGTGAAACGCGAATAAGAAAGCGTATAACAATCGAAAAAGATGTCATACGATGGGAGTGTACGCTGTACACAGCAATGCGCTGGTTTGGCTGGTTCTCTATGGGGACGAAAAATTACGAAATTAGCCGCCGAGGACTGAGTGTAACGCATAGCGGCGCAATACCCGCCAAAGCACAATGGCGACTATGATAACAAGGCGGAAAGAAGACTACGCTGGTCTTTTGTTTTGGCCGTCTTAAATTACCAGAAATCAGTTCAAGGATGTTCTCACACAGCGGTCGCGTACGATGTGCGCGTCGAGTTGCGTGAATGGCGTGTTTCATTGTACGTGGGCGGCGAATTAGTTCGGCTAAATTAATTAAATTCGGCGAATCTGGACATCTTGACAGTGTGGCCGGAAGTGTGGACGCTGGACGGTTCCGAAAAGGGAATTAGATCGGTGAAAATGACGTCCTTAGATGTTGGATCGCTTTCGCTGTCACGTTAGCTACGAGATGAACGAAGTTGCGAGGTGTTGTAATGGCAATTTCGCCTATATGGGTATCCACGAATGTACCACTACGTGGAGCCGTACCAGCACACGTGATCATGAACGTCTATGGGTAATATGAACGGAAAGTACTGATGAAAGTGAAGTTACAAGATCACATGGCTGCGTCACGATTTTACCACGAGGGCATTTAGATCGTCTTCACTTTCGAACGACGCACCATAAGGGTGCTGTAACGTAAATATTATTTAGGTCATCGTGACTACGTCATCGTGAAAAACGACCAGGCGACAATGGCGTACCGTTGGTTAGAGGCGAAAGAGTGCGATTTTGTACGGGGCGAATTTTCAACTGGCTCGTTATCAACTCTGTATCATCTGCTGGCTTAATTGTTGCGTATCACGATGGAGATTAGATGGCTTCTGATACGGGTGTTGGCACGCAACTCTCACGATACAGCTTCTGTATGGTACCGCTGGTGTCTTGGAAGAGCATTTAGGCGTCCTTGAAGGTGTCTCGACAAAACCACCATCCTGCAGGCTCGGAACTGCAGACTGATTTGATATTCATTATCGCATCGTCGCATCGTTGTCAATGTATCTGGTAAAACCCTCCGAGGCTCTGGAGACCATTACGAGTCACCGAGTCATCGTCGGACTCGCTTCGTGGCTGGTTTTATTAAAATTAATTTTCCATCCATTATCATCATTTCCGCAACTCTCGCCGCTATTATACTGGTTCTCGAAATCGTTAAAATAATAAACGATTGTGAGAAAATTATTACCAATTTGGACGTTATTCCATTGAAAAATACTTTTCCCCAATTATACGTTGGTACGCGACACGTCTATTTGCATAAGTCTCTTCAACGTGTCTAGGAAACAAAACGATGTACGTCGGCATTGTGTATAAAATATGCAGCCAACGTAGCCAACGATACACCGGCTATTTTGACGTGGCGAAATTTTTCTTCTTTTTTTTCATCATTATGACCGGATTTCCGATTTAATATGCAACGAAAATGAAGTTAGATACGCTCGTCGTATTTACCGAGTACAATTTTTTTTTCTCATTTATTCGCTGAGCGGATGATTCACTTTCTTAGGAGGTACGAGAGCGCACCTATACACGTTTCGATTGGCGTTTAGATAAGAGTAATGTTGGTATTTAATAATGATAAATAAAGGAAAAACGTGACCACCATTGGGATGCATTTTCGACGATGTCCCTTCCCTTTGGTCGAAATTATCGATGATGGAGTCTCGACAACCAACACCGCACCGATCACTCAGATATGTATTCCTTTTAATTGGCACGTTGCGGACATTAATTGACCTATATTGCGCGCGTATCTGGTTGCTAATTACGACAAGAAATTACCTTACCTTCTCATATCGAAATATTTCATAAACAATGCGGTTCTCATAACTTACCGGCATTTTGTAACTGTAAATTTTATTCTTGACAACGCACGCGTCGATTACAATATTATGGGTTTTCGATTTTTTTTTTTTTATGTAACGTCGTTATAAATTTTTTGTTTTTTCGCTCCATCGGTATACACCCGAAAAGCGAACGATACGTAATTAGAAGCCACGCAGTTCCGATGGTATCGGTGACGTTGTCTGTATTGTCTGGCGGTTTTCTTAAACCTCCGAGGCATCATTATGGTAAAATATAAGCGGTATAAATTTCGCAATCTGGTCGTTTTGTCGAGTCTGCTATCGATGGCAGATGGAGCTGATTTGTGTTGTGTATCGGTGGATGTATGTTGGTTTTTGTGATGTAATGAATATGCGTGTTTATTTGGTTGAATTTGTAAGTATCAGTCGATTAAGTACTTGGAAATGCGTGTGGAATAATTATCATCGAACATTTATTTGTAATTTTTGGAGTACAATCATGTTAGTTTTTATTCTATGAACGAACTTGGCGAAGGAGATAAAGTCACTTCGACTGTATTAAAACCTGGCTCAAAGAAAGAGTGTAAAAAATTTTCGAAAATACTCGATTGCATACGATTTTTGGTGACGATTCGTTTGAAAATTACTAAAAAAAAAAAAAAACATTTTTTTCGAATTTCCAAAAATTAAGTGCAAAAATTTGATGATTTTATCGAAACTAGGTGATTTGAAGCATTGATGTAAAGAAAGAAACAAATAAATAAATAAGGGAATAAATGATTAAATTTGAAAAAAAAAAGCGTAAGCAGCCATGCCGCAATACTAGAGCTGAGTTTTTAATTGGTGCTAGCTTAGGTTTACAACTAACGCTGCCAACGCCTTCATATCTACAGGCCACACCCAGTACTACCACTTGAGAAGTTAATTTTAGAACAAATGTAGTGTTTCTTGTCATGCAATAATCATACGAACGCATATCTTTCAAATTATAGTAATTTGAGACTTCTCAAGCTATCCCCAGATTTTTACCATACGCTATTTTGGGTCCATTTTTAACAAAATTTGAAGATTCATATTCTGGTCGCCAACTAATTGCACGAAATTCAACTTTTCTACATTGATTTGGTGATGCGATATGAAAGAAATTTCATTGCTTAAAACTTCCTGAAAAAAAGGTTTTTTGCTCGAACTCCCCTCCGAATGCATATGAGAAGACTAAATATGGATATGTTAGCGTCTGTAAATGACTCTCTTACGTGGGACGAAAAACGACAAATTTGAACCATTTGCGCATTTTTCGGCTTCCCTCAAAATTTGAGTGATCTGCCATTTCGAAGCCCATCGAAAAAACAAAAAAGTCATTTTTTGCATTTACTGTGCAAGTATAAGTAACGAATTTTCCGACCTTTTTCTAATCGATGGCATTATTCTGTCGATAATCGATGATTTTTTTCGTTTGCGCAGCATGTCTGCTGGGTATTTACATGATGGAAGTCATGGTATTGCTCAGCTTGTTCATTTATTTTATCTTACTTTTAGTGACTCTTCACCAAGTACGAACTGACATATAGTAGATTATATTATTGTTAAAATTATTATTTATGTTAATTAATTCAATTCGAATAATTAATGATATTGATAATCCTAATAATCCTGATCAAAATCCAAAAATAAATCCAATTGATCAGAAATTAGTTGATGAATTAAATATTTTTTTTCCATTTAGTGTGAAATAAGCTCATAGTGCTGGCTGGGCCAGTGGGTCACATTTTGTCATTAGGACCTAGAAGTAGCGCAGAGAGGGCACTTCGACTATTGCGTCAGTTGTTTCTACGAACGACTTACCAACGGGAACAGTCATAAAATAAGTATAAAGAGATATAACTTTGCAATAAACAACAATTTATTTAAAATATTAAGAATGATAATGGTAACAATCTTAATTAACTGGTCAATTGAAATAATAATCATAATAATGATAATAATGATCAAATCAAATCAAATCAAATATTTATTAGCCCTTAATGTCCGGCGACTTTTGTCGCGTATGGACGGGCGATTATTATTACAATTTTTTTTTTTTTTTTTTTTTTTTTTTTTTTTTTTTTTAAATATAATCACAGATATAAACATACATATACATATATGGCTGGTGCGGCCTCAGTTACCCTAATAGTAATAGTAATAATAATAATAATAATAATAATAACAATAATGATAATGAATGAAATTGAATGAAATTTATTCGCCATGAAATGTTACATAATACGAGTACTCAACGCACAAGAAATCAAGAGGAAAACAGAAACTTCATATCGTAAAAGAATTTTGTACCCTCAGCCCCTATGCGCAGTTGTTGCGCGAGCGGGGTGGGGGGATTATTATTACAAAGCGCATCAACAAAAAGCGCAGCGAAAGTACATCACGTGCTAAGCAAGGAATAAAAAATAAAAATATGAAATAACTAACAACGTAAAAGAGACCACTTGCAATGAGAGACAATAAGAATGATATTAAAAATAATAATAATAATAATAAATATGACTAACTATTATTTTAATTAAATTAATAATTAAATTTTAATTTATTTTCAATGATGACAATTCTTACATTCAGTTGTAATAACAATACCCCTCCCCTCCCCCCAAAGCGAAGGACGCTGAATGGGGGTGGGAACATAACCCGTACTACATTCAAAGGAAAAGATAAAATAAAGCAGAAAACAACTAAATAAATAAGCAAATAAACAAATAACTCAACAAAAAAAATAATAGGTAATAAAAATTTAAAAAAAATTAATAATTGTAATAATCTATTATCTTCCTTTCTCATGTCGACTCTATCCCTTCTGGTCACTTCATGATCTCATAAAAGACCAGAATAGAGATGTACAAATCGAAGACTTCGATTTTATATAATAGAAAACACCAGCCCATTTCATATAAAAACACAGCTTTAGATAAACGTGAATTACAGTACACTCTTGCTTATCCGGATGGCCGAAATCCTTTGCCTTATATCTGAACTCTCATTTATCTGGCCATTTGGATATTAAGCGGCAGCGCCGTGCAGGCGAAACTCGGGCACAGGACAGGAAAAAAAGTCTTAAGAGGAAAAAAAAAAGATCGCGGACCTTCAAAAAAAAAAAAACTTGGCCCGGGGAAAACCCCTCTTCCCCCTCTCTTCAGGCCTGTTAAGCGACTATTACAAAATATTATGCATTAGTGCACTTCGAAAATGGAGAGAGAATTACTACTGTCAAATTTTTCAGAAATAAAAAAAAAAAATTATATTAGTATGTACGTGAATTATCGATAGTTCGTACTTGAAATATTATTTCTGTATTATTTATTAATGATGTATAACTTAATACTCGTGCTTTTAAGTGAAGTGCTAGTGTTTCTAAAAATTTAATAAACGTTTAATGGTCGTTTTCAGAAAATTTTTAGGGAAACTTCCTCAGTCATCAGGATTTATCAATTCTCCAAATGATCCGAATAAGCAATAGTGAACTGTATTATACATAACGTTTTATACCAACAACTCATTTTTCGATTATACATATCACATCGCTCTTTACCTAAATCAGTTATAAAAAACATATCTGGAATGAATCGAGAATCGCTGAAGTTTTACTTAAAAAAACAAAAATGTAAAATATACAATACTCAATATACGAATGTAATATGCGAAGCGTTTCATCAGAATGAAACGAGTTTTATATTGTATTCGTATATTGTATATTTTATAATTTTTTTTTTTTTTTTATATGTAAAAGTTAAATAATTTTTCTTGATTCTTCAATTCATAATATTCCAAACAACAAATAACTATATTCGCTTAAAATATAAAACCTAGAATTGCTAGCGTCATTAATTAAAGATAAATTAAAACTAAACTAACTACTGTAATGATGCGCAGTGCATATGAAACATATGCTCCGCGTATCAATTTAGTAGTTTTCTTTGTAACCTTTCGAAATATTACACTAAATGTGGATAAGGTTTCCAATGAAGTTTTTATCGTATTTATTTAACAATTGAGACAGTATCGCACAACCGTGATTTTTGAAATATTTTCAATTAATTGTATCAAATTTATGTAAAAAATTACAATTAAAATTTTCGCATAAAATTGATAAAATTTCGAAAGCAAAGTATTGTCATTTTTTCGTCGAACTTCATGCTTCAGGATGAGATGTAACTTTTTTTTTTTCATAAGTATCGATTTCGTGAATGAAGAGGCGAGGAAAACTTGAATTTTAAAAATTATATACTTTACACTTTTTCTTCGCAGTTGAAAAATATACGAGCAATTTATACGACTTTGAAATTTTTCCTTAAATTCGAAGCATATATAATTTTAACAATGCTGAAATACGTGACAGCATATTTTGTGTTTAGCGAAAAATGTCGAAAAATTAATACTGAAAGGAAAGCCTTAACCGAACGGCAGGTTTATTAACGCGGAGATATGATATTACCTACGAGTTTAATAAACCTACCTTTCTGTTTAAGCCTTTGCTTCGAGTATTACTCTAGGTATTCAATTATACCAAATGGCACTAACTTAGGGCCAGTATCGTTACTTTTTGATGTAGAAGTATATACTGCGATTCTTTTCCCTGACGGTGCTCGACCGAAAATGTATGTTATCCCATCGTTTTCGCCACATGAAAATCCTTTCCCGACGTCGAACTCCTTGTTATTCATGTCGATTTGAAGATCAAGAACTTCCTCACCTACTTTTACCTTCGATGGTGGAAACATTGGTCCTTTTTCAGCTGATGAAGCAGTAATAGTCTCGTGGCATATTTCCTCTTTTTCTTTTTCATCAAATTTGTTCTTGCTGAAAATAAGAAAACAATTTATAGGTAAAGAATTTGTATGGAGGCAAAAAAATACACGATTGAATTATTTACCCATCTGAGATAACTTTTTTTTGGTTTGGTTGACTGCTTGCAATCAATGCTGATTTTAATTCGTGTGAAAAATGCCATTTCCATTTGCGCTTGTAATCTATTATACCGAATGACTGTATCTCGGTAAGTTCGTTGTTTTCATTCTCTTTGTAGTCATACATTGCATATGTGTTCCTATATGGTCCTTGACCGATAAGGAACTTGATTTTTTCGTTGTTATCAATTCCGGTACAGAAAAATCCACGTAAACCTTCGTAATTCACTGTATCCCCTAGTGGACCGACGATTTGGACAGTCGAAGGAATAACAGCATCTTCTGAGTACTTAATTCCTTCGTTATGGAACATCTCAGAAATATCTTTACATATCTTTCTTTTTTTCTCTTCATCACTCAAGTTAATCTGCTCGCTGAAAGTAGGAAAACAAATAATGAGTAAACAATTTGCGTTGAAGCAAAAAAAAAATGCATGTAAATCATTTATTTACCCCTCAAAAGAAAATGTTCCTTCAAATTTCTTTCTGATATCAAACTGTAAAGTTAGTCCAGGTATATATGAGAAAGCGCGTGTTTGCGAAATAAAAAAAATTAATGAAAATAAACGAAAAACGCATTCGAAATTCATATTAAATTTAAATGAAAATTTAAGCTAAGCTGACTCGATGAAATAAAAATTGAGAAAATATCGATGCGAAAAATGTCCGTTCCTTTCTCGACGAAGTTTTTCCAACACTAGTCCATTGCCAACTATTCAACACCGAAGTATGAACGCGAATACTTGAAATTACAAATTTGCGAAGAATATATAAGCGAAAAATATACAGGTTGTTTGATTAGGGCATTGGGAACGAAGTTCGACACGTAGTTACTGCTGGCAACGCGACACGTAATGGTGCATTGAGGGATACCAACCTTTATATTTTGAAATAAAATTGAACCCGATGCAAATGTAAGCCGCGAAGTGCCATTTAATTGACCTTTAATAGGATCGACGCTGTTTGGTAATAAAATTATACGAAGTGTAAGCGGCTATATTAATCATATTAATCGAAACATAGGACTGCAACTAAAATTTCTAGATTTCGATTCGTAGAATTTGCCTCGTATTGCTGAAAAGTGAAATTGTTGAAGAAGAAATAAAAAAAAAATTTTAAATATCTCAACAGGAAAAAAATATGGAGAAGGGTTCAAAAATGGAAGGCTATAGAAAAATTATGCTCTAAATTTGATTGAAAAAAAAAATTGGATAAAAGAAAAAAAATGAAAAATATTTCAATGTAAAAAAAATATATAATTATAAAAATGCTATAGAATGAAAAATGATACTCCGCCGCGAAAGATTTTAGATAATACTACATGACTCCTATCTAGGACTCATCGGTAATTATTTTATACATTTTACAGTTTTTTTGAAAATATGAAGGTTGGTATCCCTGAATGCACTTTTACATGCGGCGTTGCCAGCAATAACTACGAGTCGAGCTTCGTTCCCTCTGTCTTAATGAAACAATTAAACTTCGTATTTTTCACTTATTATATTCTATTCCCTACTAAGTTTTTTTTTTTCATTAATATGTATAAAGACTAGCTCCACCAATAACACAATAAATTCCTCATTTCTAGGTGGTGAACGTAGCCTAAAAAAAAGTGATTTTCGCTATACCTCCTTAGGTTTTAATCGTAAGGCGAAAGTAGCTCAATATAGTTTTGTTCTACACCAAACATCCTGTATTTTTAATCTAGAATAAAGGGTGGTTGAGCCCCTTGAGAATTCTTTTAGCAATTTCGTTTTCAGAGCTCTTCGAGAACTGAATCCAAAAACGGATAGTGAATTTGAAATAATCGATCTCGAAAGCACACGTTTTCATATCAGTTGTGCCGAGGTTTCATTTGAAATCTGTATTCCCAGAATTTTGGTTTTCAGCTGTTTGAAAAGTCGAATCCAAAGTTTGGTATTAGGGATACTAAATTTTAATTGATTGATGTCGAAAACACAGATTTTCATATCACTTATGCCAAGGGTTCATTTGAAGCTAATTCCCTGAATTTTGATTTTTTGCTGTTTGAGGAGTCAAATCCAAAGTTTTGTGTCAGATCTCAATTGAGTAACGATGTAAACATTTATTTTCGTACCGGTAGTACCAGGGTTTCATTTGAAGCCCAATTTTGTAAAATTTCGGTTTTTAGGACTCTTCGAAGGGCTGAATTCAAAACCGATACAAATTTGAATTCAGCGACGTGCAGAACATATATAGTACATCCTCGGTTATCCGGATTAATTGCGAAATTCAGTGATCCGGATAATTGAAAATCCGTAAGAGGTATTTTTTCATTTTTTTTTTTTTTTTTGAAGAGATAACCGTAAGCATTTCTTATACATGTGCTTAAAATCAACCAAATACGAACTAAAATTAAGTAAATACGACCGCTGAAACGAAGAATTTATTTAAATTTCAAACTTGTTTTTGGAAAAACGAGTGATGCCATTTCATGTTGTCCAAATAAAACGCAATATTTCCGGATAACAGGGTTATCTCACGTTCATTGTATTTTTAATGGTTTGATTTTGTTTTATTTTTTTTTAACCATATTTTTATTATATTTTATTTATATTTTTTTTGATTTTTTAAGCTGATTTAGAGTCTAGACATTTTATATTGTTGATTTGTTATTTTTTTCTTTTTTTTTTTAGCGGAGTTTTCATCTTAAAAATGATAACTATTTCAGCCCACCTGATTAAGGGGGTTGGGGGAGAGAGGGGTCTTCAAATTTTTGCGTTTTAGACTATTTGTAATAATTTGGCAAATGTTCAATTTTTTGGTATTGGTATATATTTTTTCCCATGCTTAGTGCTAGCGGATATTCATGAAATTCGCTCAAACTTAGTGAGACACTTTTATGAAAATGCAATAAAATGACTCTTGGTTTTTCGATGAAATTGGCGGATCACTCAAACTTTGAGAGAAAGTGAGGAGGGGGCAAATAACTCAAATTTTTTGTTTTTGATCTCGTGTGAAAAAGTGAGTCACGGACACCAACATATTTAAATTACAGCTTCCTAAGTGCATTTGGAGGGGAGTTGGAGCAAAAAATGACGTTTTGAGGAAGTTTTGAGTCTTGCAATTTCTTGATTTTTCCATATGTCCTCATCAGGGGCGAAACTAAGGGGGTATTGAGGGTCAGAACACCCCCCCCCCCAATATTTTCACCAACATTATTTTTGTCGGCAATTTCAACATCTAAGCTCCGAAAAATTAAATAGAAATAAACAAAAATGATTGAAATATTCGGAGCTTCAGACTCGTTCGTCTTTGCCGACTTAATAATTTTGCGTACAATGCAACGCCGAATTATCACTAATTTACCAAGTAGTCATTTCTTCTAATGTTTCCAGTAGCCCAGTGAAATTAGGTTTGTAACCGGGACAAATTGAGGGTCAAAATTTTTCTTCGGAGTCTTGTAACCAATAGTGTCCATAACTACCCCTAACTTTTCTTCAAAAATCCCCCTGTTGCTTCTCCCCCAAAATCCACATTTGTCCTCCCAAACTAGTTTTTTGCCCATAACACGCATCCTAATCTAGATACAGAAAAAAAATCAAATTAAAAAATGAAGCTGATCAAATTTCCAATAAAAAATATTATTACACATTTTTCGTCCAATTTGATAGAATAGCGAGAAAACTCCCTTGAAACGTACTACTTTCATTGCACATAGGGCCATAGCGCGACGTTTGATATACCTTACCGCGTTACGTTAATGTTTCATGTTCTCATCGCTCAAATGACTACTTGAGTGAACGAATTTTGGTTTTTCTCAAAAATCGATCAGGTATAGCGGTTGATAGTTGTAAAATGACCTCAAAAGAAATTTAAGTCTTTCAAGTTAATATTTATATCCTGAATAATTAGGTCAAATTTTGAAAATTTTATGATACATCAAAAAATGTTAAAAAAAATTGTTTTCAACAATTTTCAAATTTTTTGTGTGCAAGGGCGATATGTTGCCTTCTGAACTTCTGAAAAATAATTATTTACTTATTTTTTCAATAATCAGGTGCTTTCAAACTATTTCTAATATATATGAAAAATCCCTATTATTCCTGTACTGTTTTGCATTATATTCGATACTACTCATAATTATACTACAAATAGATCAATTTTCTAGAAAAACCAAAATTTCTCCCACGCCAGTAGTCATTTGCACGATGAGGATATGAAACATTAGCGTAATGTGGTGAAGTATATCAAATGTTGCGCTATGGCCCTAAGTGCAATGAAAGTAGCGGGTTTCAAGGGCGTTTTCTCACGATTGTATCAAGTTGAGCAAAAAATGTGTAATAATATTTTTGTTGGAAATTTGTTCAGCTTCATTTTTTAATGAGACTTTTTTTCTGTATCTAGATTAGAACGCGTGTTATTGGCAAAAAACAAGTTTTGGGGGCACAAATGTGGATTTTCGGGGAGAAGCAAGGATGTGATTTTTGGGGAAAAGTTCGGTATTATTACGGACACTATTAGCTACAAATTTCGGCAGAAAAATTTTAGCCCTCAATCACTCCACGTTAACACGTGTACTGGACTACAGACTCAGCTTCTCAAAATATCGTTCGATTTCTTCTTCATAATCAGGTAGTTAAAGGCATAGGAGGATAAGAATGGTGAATCTGGCCCGGGGTCCAATTTCGATGAAACTTGGGTGGTAGGTAGATAGGTACCCTTTAGAAACTTCCATTGCCAACGTTTCAGATCCCCCCCCCCGCGCCCCCTCGTTTTTGAGAAATTAATTTTTAATTAAAAAACTAATTCGAATTTTTCTTTTACGCAATATGTAGTTGACTGATTTTATTGAAAATTTAGTATGTTGTACTGTTTCATAGGGGTTCTCTTGGAAAAAATTAGCAACTACTAAAATGATTTTACCTCCACTAAAAACAGTTTTTGAACTTTATTTTTTTTTACCATGATAACGCTTTGGCACAATTATGAAATAGATATTTTTAGATGTTCCCTTGACCCCCGAACCACGTGGAATTTTTTCAGATTTTTCACTCGGGTACACCATGTTGAAAAATGGCTAAAACTGATGATGGTTCCAAAAAAATATCATTAAATGTGAGAAAATCAACTTTAAAAGCCTACCGGTAGCTTTTTAAAACAAGAAGAACTGTTTAGTTTTCATCTTTTAAACTGAGCTACATATCTATTTGATTGTTATTTTAATGTATCTTATAAACAAATCGATGTAATCGTTAATTTGTTATTGGAAAAATAGGTATTATTATTCTCACTTTATTGTTTTTTCCATTGCACACGAATACCTACTCAATAAATTGCCGATTGCAGTGATGTAATATAAAAACCTAAGTCGGCAAAAATCATCATTTGAACGCTACTAAGTCGGCAAAATTAAGGGTATTCCACCCCCCCCCAATATATTACTCTAGTTTCGCCGCTGGTCCTCATCAAATCAACGTTGAAATGTCAAATTTTGTGTGTAGGGTTAGTTGACGACTATAATATTGGCTCTTGAATTTGGGCCAAAATTGATGCAAAATGGCGTATTATCAAAATTTGAGTAGAACTTAAGGAGCCTCGGATTAGTGAAAATCTAATCAATGAACTCATACGATTTTTGGGGATAAGAAGTATACTATATTCCAAATTCATCTTCACCGATAATATTGGAGGGGAGAAGAAGGGGTTATCAAATACAAAATGTAGTTCCTGTTATGAGACAGGGCTGCTTACTTTTTTATTTATTTATGCGTAAGTACTTGTTGCTCTTTTTTCAAGCATGCACTTGAATATGCATTAAAAACCAAGAGTCTTCACAAAGCATCAATTTTCTCTCTTGTTAAATTTTTTTTTTCAAACTTACGCAGTCACAATAGGTACAACATATTATCGTAGATTATATATCAACATAGATGTCAAATGAGTTGAAGCAAAAAAAAAGCAGAAAATTGGCAACTACGCCTTTTTGCTACTAAACTCCTTGCAAACAGTAAACAAAAAAATGCGAAGCGCCTTTTAATTCTCAAATTTCCCGATGCGCCCTAAATAGCCAGATCCGCCTGTGGGTAATCCGGATGATATGGGTTCATTTCTGACTGTCCGGATAATACGAAAATCCGGATAATTGAGGTTGTACTGTATATACACCAAAGTAATACTATCCAAGTGGAAATGCAATCGCTTGTATCATTCTAAGCATACGTGGACCCGTCTTTCATCACCCTAACATAAATAATCGTTTCGGGGTTGCTAAATTCGCCGCCCAGTACAGTTTATCGTAGACAGGGCAACAGAACCCTTTTCTTTTTCTCGTTCGTGGCAAAATTTTCTCGAATAGTACTCTACGAAAACTCATTTTTCGCAATTTTTTTTGCTACGAAGTTTCTAGAAAACTTACGCGACCGATGAAACGCATTAACAGGTGTTGAAAATGACTCACGACCTTGAGTGTTAGCTGAATTCGAGCTTTATTGTGTTCCTTCATGTCAATTTGAAATTTATGTGAAGTTGTTCACGTGGGTAGCGTATGTCTCCATATTTTTCGGTATGGTTACGAAGTACTAATGGCGGACTTCTAAAGTAGTCTAATTATCTAATAGGAATTTACGAAGTATTATACCTAGAATTTCGTAAAATGGATTGAAAAAAATTCGAGAATAATACCCCGCCCATTCTATCGCACTTGAAAAAGTTATTCGTTAGCTTATGCCGGTATACTTTCGGGAAAAATGAAAGATGGAAATATGTTTATCCTGAAAGACTTCAAATTTGAGATAAATTTTGAAAATTTAGATTTTTTGTGATTTCTTGGCTCTATCTTCGCGAAAACGAAAGTAGTTTTATAATATCATTCGAAAGAGAATATAATTCTCTACAGTTTCCAAGAACACCTGTGTTCCTGAGAATACTAAAAAAATAATAAATACAAATGCAAAATGTTACGTAAACGAAAGAAAAAATATATTCGTGAAAAAAGTTGATATTATCATTGACAAAATTAATTTCGAAATTTATAAAAATTGTCTTACAAGTATTTGGGTCATAAAAATTCCAATTTTATGGCAATTTTATTTGGTTTTTTAGATTTACTTTAAAAATTAAAAAGCTACGAGGTTGGTTGATATCGTAATAGAAAGAGGTAAAAATTTAGAACATTTACACCGCTTAAAATACCCTTCAACCTCTTATAGTTTTCCAATTATACGTATAAATTCAAATAATCAGAATGTAGAAGCTATGCCTGTTGTTAAATCAAAACATTTTTTTCTTATTAATCGTTAAAAGAATTCAAGTTGCTGTTGGTTTGTGATTAATGGGTGAAGTGAGACTTAGTTGTGTTTACTTTCGATGTGAATTATACCATCTTAGGTATACCCATAGAGAACAATGTAATGTTTCCTGAGCATGATAGCAGGTGTGAAATGAAATATTTATGATATCAGGAGTTTAAAAAATACAACAAAAAATTCTGATGCAGCAATGCTTTTTTTTAAATTTACTTTCTTCTTACTCCTCCCCTCTCAATGCTTTGGTTATTCATTCAAATATTAATGATTAGATAAACGCCCCCCCCCCTTCCAAATTGGTGAAGGAGACAGCAAACAGCTGGAGTGAAGCGAGCAGGGGGTTGGGGCTGCGGAGCAGCCCAGGGGACGAAGCCCCCTAGTTATTATTATTATTATTTAAGTGCATCATGTTGTAGCTAAGGCCAGTGGCGTGGTGAAGGAAGAGGGCAGAATGATTAAATTTTGAAGAAGTTTCATTTCAGGACAAAAGTTGAAACGTTTCTTGAAATTTTGAAATCGCTGGAAATGATTTCGTTGAACGTGAAGGAATGTATAAATTGAATACCATAAGCGAGGAAGTCTAGGCAGTAGAGAAGGAAGTGTTTAATAGAGTGGGGTACGTTGACGACGGAAAGGTATGTCCAAGTGAGGTTGGAGTTGCCCATTAGAAATCTCCGAATGATGAGATGCTCTCTGCGCATTAGTGATAATAAAATTTCGTTTAAGAATATTGTGGAAATTGAGTGATTAAGCATTGAAAGAAATTACAAAATGTTGTATGATGAAAAAAACACACGAGAAAGAGTAAAAATAGTAAAATTGTAGTTCAATACCAATCAAATTAATTTCTCAAGTTTATTAAATTATTCATTTTTCTAAAATCCACAGGATTAATTATAATTTGTTCTTGTGCCTGTAGCCATTGTTGCTGTACATCACACGTAAAAAAAAAATCTCCTTGAAAAAAAAAATCCTGTCGAGCTTCAAAATGAAGCCAAAATACGTTGCCTAAAAATTACCTAAAAATATTTTCTTGAAAATTTAAAAAATGTTAATTAAAAAAAAAAGATGAAAATTAAATTGTAATAAAATATTGTCAAGTAGGAGGGTAATCCCCCCACACCTCCTTGAACTGAAAAAAAATACATCATAATTTTACGGGTGTTGCTTTAAAACGCTTTCTTTTAAAAAATTATTTATTATTTACTGACTTATTATAATGCATTATAAATGAGAAATTGCCTTGGGGGCTGTTTTCGCTGTTGATGTTATCAATTTTTTTTTTTTTTTTTTTGTAAATTGGTATAAGTTTTTAATTAAATTTTATTTCGTTTCAGTTGGCCAACCACACTACACACGGACATGATATCGAGACGGCGAATTCTGTCCAGATCGCGAGATGATCTCAGTCTGCACGATCCTTACGGTTATAATCCAGAAGAAGAGGAAGACGCGTGGACGAACAAAGACAAACTGTACAAGGTAAGAATCGCATGTACGAATATCGAAGGCACGACTGTGTGGGTATTTTGGCGAAATTCTACAATGTAGTTATCATCGAACGGAGCTCTGACATTTGACTATTTAACGAATATACATAGCCGAGGGAGCCGACAATACGATACGACGGTGGTGAGAACGAAACGATCAAATCATCAAATCGTGCGACGAGAAAAAAAATAACATCGGGAAAGCGGAGGTGGAAAATGAAACGTTGATGAATTGGTTTGCATGACAGAAATACCGTAACTAGGAAGTTTTTTTTAAATATTTTTTCTTTTCGTTGTTTCAATAATTATTCACGAAGGAAGCTTTGAGTTCGCCTCTCGGGTACGATAGGCTAATAAACTCGTCTCGGGGAATATATTAATTACGTAATATCGAAAAATAGAAAACGGTTCCAATTAAAATTCGCGCTTATACTATTACGTGGGCACGATCGGATCGTTGAACCAAATTGAAGGAGTGAATAACCGAGGCATGTTTTTTTCGCAAATTAGCGTATTGGTGTGGAAAGGAAGAAGACGCGATTTATCGGGATGAGCGATATAATTTATCAGCGTATAGGTTTACGAGGTGAATATACCTGGTATGTGTTTAGACGTGAAATTAAAACGTTTTGAAATCGATATCGTTAATTTGTCTCGCTCGGGGTATTAAATTTTGACGGAACTGTAATTCGTTCATCTCGATATGGCCGCCGGTCTGAAATTAGCGAAATATATACAGCATCCACCGATCTGCCGATCCACCCACATTAGGCCGAGCTTTAGGGGTCGAAATACCCGCATAAATTAAGCCGTCGTTATAAATCAACGAACGTAATTACAGTCGAGATTTTCTCGATCTTGACCTAGCCGTGTAAACAAATCGTGACGTGTGTTCGGAGGCTGTTTTCTTTCGTCGTTTTATTTAATTACTCGATCGAGCTATTGTTCGGGTGATTTTACTTTTCATTGCAAGCGAACCGAGAAGTTCACGTTTTCGGTGGAAAAAGTAACGAGTTTGTGATGTAATGGCGGTTTTTTTTACGTAAGTTTGTATCGATGAAACGGAAAGTATATTTAACGTGGTATTTGGAGCTTATAAAGCGACCTGATAGCTGGAAGTGGACGTGTAATCGAGTACCTGGAAGAGAATCTACCTGAGGGGAGTCGAGACGTTGAACTCAATTAGAGGATTCCCAAGGTCATCGAATGGTCATCTGGAACTATGATGGTCGCCAAGTGATGAAAAACATTTAAAATCTCGAAGATGATATACTTATTTATTATTTATATACAAATAATGAGGATTCGTTGACATCATCATTCACCAAAGAGTTATCCATTCCTGTAGTCATTTATTTCATTAAAAAAAATCATTTTAAAATTTTTTTGTCACTTTGGATAGTTTTTTTTTTTTTTTTTTTGCATGGATCATTTTTGGTCATTTTTCAATTTAAACATAACTTATCGCTTCTTTAATTTTTCAATATTTTGCATTATCAACCTTTTCCCGCATTTGGAATTTTTTTGTATGAACTTTGATTTTCTAATTTTAATTTTTTTTCCTTTCTTTGATTTTTTTGCGATTTCTTTATTAGTTTTTTCATTTTTGCAAATTTTGTGCACGGACATTTTTGGGTTTTTCCTTGTTTGAAGTGAACATTTTTGTTGACTTTTCTTTGTTCAACTATTTTTAATGTTAGATGATTTAAATTTTTCTCATTTTTAGATTTATTCTTCTTTCAAACTTTTTCTCATTTTTTGTCCTCGTTAGACATGAAATTTTTCATTTTTATCGTTTTTTTTTTCATTATTTTCATTAAAAAAAATATATTCAAACATTCTTTTTTTTTTTGGAAATTTTTTGAATTTTTTTGCATGGAGCGTTTTTGGTCATGGCTATTTTTTAATTTGTGCATGACTTATCATTTTTTAAATTTTTCGATCATTTTGCATCGTTGAATTTTTTTCAAATGTTGAGACTTTTTTCCATTTCTATTTTTCCATTAGTTGACTATCTTTATGAACTATTTTGGATTTTTAGATGTTCATTATTGTAGTATATGAATCTTAAAAAAGTTTTTGAAGATTTTTTTTATTGTAGAATTTAGGTTTTTTTTTTATTTTTCATTGCGTATTTTTTATTTTGCGGAAATTTTTCATGTTTTTTTTTTCATTTTTGAAACTTTCAACTTTCAACATTTTTTCATTTACATGAGCTGTTCCAAATTTCCGGGTATTTTGCGTTTATGATTTCTTGACATTTTGTAAATTTTTCATTGTCAGGTTTTTCTGCCATTTTTTACTTTTTTTTTAATTTCTCTCATTTTTGTTATATTTTCATTCTGTGATTTTTTTATTTTTGTCATTTTTTTTCGAAATTATTTTGTGAACTGATTTCATTTTTGGCAGAGGCGTATTTAGGCATGGGCAGAGAGGGCAGCTGCCCATGCGGCAAAATATTAGGGGTGACAAATTTTGGTTTTTCCGGCTGTTTTTTAAATGTGAAATATATTATGACGATTTAAAAAAAATTATGAAAAAAAGATTATGAAAAATTGAAAATTATAGTAAAAATGGAAACTGTTTTTTTTTTTTTTTTTGCTGAGTTTTTTCAACTTCAAAACGATAGCTATATGAAATTTGCTCAAAATTTTGTGAGAGAGTCTTCTTGAAAGTTCAAAAAAATTCCTTTTTTTGTTTTTTCGATAAAATTCTGAGGGAGGCTGGAGAAATAGTAAATAGCTCAAATTTTTTGTTTTTGATCTCATTCATGAAAGAGTGAGTCACGGAGACCAACATATCCAAATTTCAGCTTCGAGGGAGAGTAAGAGCAGAAAACGGATTTTTGAGGAAGTTTTAAGTCATAAAATTTCTTGAATCTTCCACATCTCCTCACCAAATTAATCTAAAAAGGTCAAACATTGTGTGAACGGTTAATTGGTGACCAGAATATGACCTCTTGAATTTGGGTCAAAATAGATACAAAATGGCAGATTATCAAAATTGGAGTAGAGCTTGAGGCGTCTCAAATTAGTGGTAATGTAATTAATAGAAGTGCATTACATCCCAAATTTACTTGCACAGATGATATTAGAGGAGAGGAGGGGTTACTCACGAGGGGTTGAAATTTTTTTATTGTGGTGTCATATGATAAAGTGAGCCTAAGTGACTAACCTATTTTCATTCTAGCTTGCTACGTGCATTTAGAGAGGAGAAGATAATTTGAGGAACATTAAGTAGATATAATTTGAAAAATATGTGTTCATATACTTGTTGCATAGCAACAAACACTACATTTGTTCTAAATTAAAGTTCTTAAGTGGTGTTTGGAAAAGATAGGGCAGAGGTTTTCAAACTCGATTGGTTGTGGCCTGTATACATGAAGGACTTGGCAACATTATTTTCAAACCTGATCAAGCCTTAGTTGAAAACTCAGCTCTAGTAATGTGGCCTGGCTGCTTACATTTTTTTTTTTAATTTTAAATCAAACTTAATAGTTCGAGTTATGTACCAAAATGAACGTTAAAAAACTATTCTGCGTGAAAATTTTTCATAATTTTTTTTGGCGTGGGAAGGGGGCGGCGTCAAAAATTTACTGCCCACAGGCGGTAAAATTCAAAGTCCGCCTCTGATTTTTGGTGATTTTTCTAATTTCTTGATATTTTTGATTTGGGAATTTTTTAAATTTATTCGACCTTTTTTCACTCTTGAATTTTGTTTTGTAATTTTGTGATTTTTTTTCTAGTATAAACTAATATTGAAGATCTCTTAGTTGTTTTAAAGCTTGGTAGACAGTCTGGGGTTAGGCCCAGTTACCCTCTTCACTCCTCCATTTCGGTGGGCATATTTCTTATTACAGGATTGCTGGTGATTTCATTGTGGTATTCAGAATAATTTTATTTTATATTCGTCCAATGTTGCCAATTTTCTTTGACCATGTAACAAAGTAAAGATGGACTGGTTCACCCTTCGACTATACAGCATGGACTGATAAAGCAGTGTTGCGAAAACGGTCCCTATATGCATAATTATAGCGCTACAAGAATTCACTATGCGTTGGTTGGAATCATCGTTGGAATATTGCGATAAATTATTGAATATTACGGTGATAACACTACTTGACGCATGCGCAATATAAATTCTCGTCGCGCTATAGTTTCGCATATTATAGGGAGCGTTTTTGCTATTGCTAGTGTTGGGCATGTTCGATTATAATCATTAATCATCCAATCGATTAAATACTTGCAATTATTCGATTATACGATTAATCGAAATTCAAAATAATCGATTAATCGGACTTTTTTACAATTTTTACTGTAATACTCACAATTTTATAAATGATAAATTGTAATAGAACGTTTGAACAAAGATTGCATTGATATGATTGAAAATTTTCTAACAAAATTCAACATTTTGTTGATTTTGTTAGATATTGGGACGTGAACAGCATTAATTTGAAATAAAACACTTCGTTGAATTGCTAATTATTACGTAAACTCTTAATAAGTCGACTGATATACACCATGCACACTTATCTTATCGTTACCGCATTGTATTCACCATTCTGTATTGGCGCATTTGGCCCTTTGCTGTGTTCGACTGTTTGTGCGCCAATTTTGGATTATAGGACAGGTCGCACTTTATTCTTTTTTCAGCCTATCAGCGTTGCCTATTTGAATGATACTATTCTTGATTTGGTTTATTTTGTTGTAAATATTCAGTATTTCCGTCATTTTTGTAATATTACGGTAAATGAACTAATTTGTTGAAAAAAGTAACGATTAATCGATTATTCGAGAAAATAATCGATTTATCGTGAATTTTAAAATAATCGATTAATCGTGAATTTCAAAATAATCGATTTATCGTGAATTTTAAAATAATCGATTAATCGTGAATTTCAAAATAATCGATTAATCGGGAATTTTAAAATAATCGATTAGCCCGTTTAATTTTCAGCGATTAATCGATTAAACGATTAATCGATTATTATTCGCCCAACACTAGCTATTGCAATCGGGTATGGTAAAGCAGTCGTTCATTTCAAACAGCATTATTTTTGAAGTTCGCTTGACTTGAGTGAATTCTGCCGAGGACTTACCCTTTAGCCTTTACTTAGTCACCCCCATAATCATTTTAATTTATGTCATGTATTTCTTTTCTTGTTTTTCTCTCTTTGTTTCTTTTTTTTGTTTTTTATTTATCACTCTGTTTTTTTTCTCTCATTCCGTATATGTAGTGTGGAAGATGGCCGCTTGCCTTTCGGTAGGCCTCACCATAAGAATGTTTGTGAAAAATATTTAAACAATAAAAATTTTTAAATAAAAAAAAAGCCTTTCGCTTATCAATGCTTTGTGCATGGGCAGTTGTATTTTTGTCGTCCGATACTTCGACGTGTTGGGGTTATTTTTGCTTTACAATTTACATTACATAGATCGATCCATCTTTGTAGTTACATGGTCAACGCCAGTTTTGCATTTGAAATTCTGAAATGTACTCGAAATTTGTTCACAACCCTTCTAAGCGATATGTCACCAAACTTATTCGAGTTTTATAATTGATCACGTGGACAGTATTGTTCATTATTTTTATCGAATATTATTTCACCTTTTCTGTCTGCGTGTTTGATTGATTATCAGTTGCACTAGGAGAGCTTAGAAGGTGTATTGGAATTATTTCATTTTGAATTTGCATTCAGCACTGAGGTAGATCTGTTGTCGATGTTTCAGCGTGGTATTCGGTTAAACGCCACGTCACTGGGTAGTCTTACAAGCTCGCTACACCCGTCCATAACGACACATTCGGTTACATAATCGAAACGAGATTTATACGGTTCCTAAAATACTACACTATGCAACGTTGAAAAATGAGATATTCGAAAATCGAATTTTTTGTATACGCGGAAAAGACTCGGCGGTGGCGAGAAGCGATATTTTATTTGGTTAAAATAGTCATTTCCCGGGTCGAAAACGCCGCCTATACCTATTAATTTATTCGATCGAACGTGCGGTGTTACCTTGGAAGGTATTCGCACGATAGTGGCGAATAAAAGAAACGAACACGACAAAAATTAATCGCCGTTGCGAGAATTTTTCGTCGGGTAATTTACGAGCAATAGTAGGAAATGCGACTGTGAAACGTACTGGAGTGAATGAAAAATGAGGCTTTTAAGAAAAGGAATCTGGTAAAGGCGAATCATACGGTTAGGTAAATATGACTGCAGCGAGTTGCATATACGAGTATAGAATGTCTGTGAAGGGGGAAAGTATGTTTAATGCGGCAATTATACGCGGATTAATTCTTATTACTGTGGTGAGAAAGATTCGTTTCGATTACTCGAGCCGATCATTTGATACCCACAGGATTAATGAGATTTGGTGGATGAGATGCTGGGAGACGGCGACTGCATTACAGAGAACTAACAGGTAGCCGAGGTGTATTGCATAACCCGCTGGTTCGAGGAACGCGAAGCTCCTAGTGCGCTAATATGAGGTATAGGATGACAAATGGCGTTTTAAAAGCATCCTAATCTCTAACGGCTTCGAGAATGCTGAAATAATGGGTTCGAATGAGTCGCCTCGATAGAAATACCGTGTTCATTTGAAGCGATAGATGAGCTCGAAATACTCGCTCGTTGCAACTTTCCAACAATTGGTAAAAAGCCATAATGTCGACGAATACATCAATCACCAGTGACCAAAACTAATTACAGCGCCTATAGGCCTCGTAGTGGTGAATAAATCGTACGCTTACACCTACAATTGGAGCAGATAAGCGATAGCGATCGCGATATCGGCGATAGTACGTTGTCCTGCTCTATGGGCACTTTGTGGCGTTAACGAGACGAGCTTACTTTCATATTTTCGATCCTTACGTCGAAATAGTTATCGCTTTCTACGAATAAATTATTTTTCGATTCTCGATTCCTAATCAAAACATTATTACGAGATGATTCGTAGTACGCATATATCTCTTGACATTTGCGAATCATTCGCCGTTATAAGCGTATTATACGTCGTAGTGAAAGTTAAACCAGTGTACAACGATATTTTAATGTCAGCGTGATTACCTTCGCTTCGTCCCCCCGCTACGTACAATGTGTAAACTATTCTGGCAACGGGTAATTGATATAACGATACGATTTCCTTCTCTAATTGTGAATACGTCTACGATGCTTTTTTTAAATTCCCAACGACATGTTCGAAAACGAAAGTTTCCATCGTCTAGATGGGTGAATTATACGGTTCGTAATAAACAAATATTTATCGATTATACGATGGTCGGCCTCTCTTTGTATTTACTATTTACATATTAACGCGTAAACTGTATGACGTTTGGACATTCGATTAGGTCGATTTTAATACCTCATTATTGATTATTACTGATAAATTATGAAGAATATGGGATAGGTTAACATTAAAAAAGATTAGACTAAAAATCGCTACAGTCTTGGATTTCGGCCAGCTTATTATGTAATCATTTATACGCAGCTACTTAGGTCGTAATTTACGAACAAATCGCATAGGGAGCTAATTTCATTGAAATTGGTAATTTTTCAAGTGGATGGCGTGACGAATTTATGCTCGATGGAGAGTTTTTATGGGGTTTTTGTTGCCAATGTCGCTAGTATGTAATAGCATGTTGGTCTAAAGTGGTAAATTGATGCAATTTCATCTAATGGATGCTTAAGTCTAAGATTAAGATGAGTTGCCATATTTGACTTGGCAGAAGGTGGTTTTTGGACACCCTGTGTGAAAAGTCTTGTTAGGATTTCGATTAATTTGAATTAGAAATTTATACGAATATTTTGATTATTTTCCAGGTTACTATACTCGAAAAGTTTGTAATTTTCTTCAAAAAAATTATGGAAAATTGACATATCGTTGCATTCAAAATGGTTCCTTGATGCGTGTCTTTAGCTTCTGTAACTTTTTTTTTTTTTTTTTTTTTTCATGGCGTATGTTAGTGATATTTGGTTATCACGCCATCTTTGAGAGGGTTTAGATTTCAGAGTATGAAGATTAAAAAAAAAAGTTAAGCAGCCATGCCGCATTACTAGAGCTGAGTTTTCAATTAGGGCTTGTCAAGATTTGCAAATAACCTAGCTAACCCCCTTATGTCTGAAGGCTACACCCAGTACGAAGTCTGAAAATCCTACCTTAAAAAATTAATTTTGGAATAAATATTATTTTCTTGACATTCAATAATCATACGAACTCATATTCTTCATATCATAGAAACTTGAGGCTCTTCAAAGTATCTTCAAATTTTTACGATTCGCCATTTTGGATTCATTTTGAGCCAAATTCAAGACGTTTTATTCTGGTCATCAACTAATCCTACCCACAAAATTTCACCTTTCTAGGTCGATTTGGTGACGAGATATAGAAGATTCATGAAGTTTTCTGCCGCAGTTTCCCCTACAATAGTGGTTTTTTACTTCAACTCCCCTCCAAATTGACTTGAGAAATTGAAATCAGAATAAGTTGGTCACTTGGGCTTATTTTATCGTATGACCTGCAAAAAAAAATTTTTGACCTTTCTGTACCCCCACCCATCTTCAGGTCGCGATTACCTCTCCCTCTTCCCTTCAACATCATGTATGGAGGTGACTTGGGAAATACTATACTTCTCATCCTTATCATATGAATTCATATGAAACGCACATTTACTGATTTGAGCGGGTTTAATATTGAATTTAGATCTATTCATTTTTTAATTTTATTTTTAATAGAATATTTAGATATGATTTATATAATAATTTTTACTTTATATTTTTTTATTAATTTAAATTTATTTAATTTTATTTTTTATTTATTATTAATTTTTTTTATATTAATTTTTTATTTATTCGTGGATTTATAATTCGATTTCGAATTGATATTATATTTGAAATATTTACTGATTTGAGCCTCCTCAAGCTTCATTTAAATGTTGATAATTCGCTATTTTGGATTTATTTTGACCCAAATTCAAGAAAATATATTTTGCTCACCAACTAAGCTTACATACAAAGGCTGACCTCTATAGGTGCATTTGTGAGAAAGTACAGAAGATTCAAGAAATTTCATGTCTCAAAACTTCTTCAAAAAGCCATTTTTTGCTCTATCTCCCATCCAAGTGGATTTGGGAAGTTGAAATTTGGATATGTTGTTGTTTGTGACTCACTCTTTCATATAAAATCGAAAACAAAAATATTGAGTCATTTGATCTCCTCCCAGCCTCTCTTAAAATTTGAGGGATTAGCCATTTTGCAGTGGTTCGAAAGAAAAAAAAAAATTTTTTTAAATAATTTTTGAGAAGAGTTTCTCACGAAATTTTTAGTAATTTTCATCTATACTCATCGACACTACGTGTGGGGGAAAATATTCATGTTCCAAAAAGTTGGACGTTTGCCAGATGATTACAGATGGTCCGAAACTCATAGATTTGGAAACCACACCCTCCCTCGACCCCCTTCCCAAATCATATAGGCTGTTATAGCTATCGTTTTTATAGAACTCAGCTAAAAAGGTATCTAATTGGACTTTTTAAATGTTGAAAAGAATGATAGCTACAGTTTTGTTCATCTTTTTAATAATTGACGACTTATAAAGCCCTATGGTTAGAGATGTTTTTGTTGAGGTTTAGCAAATTGTCGGGTATGACGAAGTGGATTGTAGGAATTTGAGTACGTTTGTGATTTTTACTAAGCTGTTGTCGAGGACAAGTTCTATTTATGATGTTTAGGAAAGTGTATATTTCTGCCAGAGTAAATTTACTGCATTCTGTTAGAATGTGGATAATTGTGATGGGTACATTGTAAGTGGTACGTAAGTGGAGAGGTTGTCCACTCAGGATGTGGTCATGAGTGGGATGAGAGTGGTCTGTCTTTGCGCTTGAGGTTGCAGGAATATTTCCGTGATAGTATTGTACTGTGGATGAACTTTAAATAACCAGGATTTTTGCGAAATTCCTTCTTTTTTTTTTGATATTTCAAAATTTCTATTTTTTACAAATTTTTAAAAATTATATGAGAAGGAAGAAAGCCTGTTCTTCAATCGTGATGATTGAAAATTCTTCATTGATTGGCTTGGAAATTTGCCATGAAATTTCGAAATGTTAAGTGTGATATTTTGTGCCTTGCACCTTCCAGCCCTCGACATCTTGCCCAAAAATGTATATAAAAAGTCGAAAATTTAACTATTCAATTTCAAAACAACAAAAATTTGCAATGAAAATAATAACAAATGAAATGAATATTTATAAATGGAGAGCTTTAAGAAACCTATCTTTGGAATGAAGTATATCACATAAAAGTTACCCTCAAAGTTGAACTGGTAAATTGTTTCGAAATTAGTACAGTCATGTAGAAGATGGAGTCCAATTATACCTACATTTATTGTATGTTAGTAGATAGGCGAAAGCTACAGTTTTAAAAATGTGTTGCCCCTCCTTTCCTTTTTCAAATAAAAGACCTTACAAAAACTTCTACTTGGACCCTCGAGACACCGCTTATGCGGTGACACTGATCTCGTATAATTCCTGTTACCATTTGATCATTAGCTTCCATATTCTGGATGAATGTTGCAAATATGTATCCAAACAATTCAAATAAGTGTATCGAAGTAATCCCCTTGAACCCAAATTATCTCATTTCAGAAAATAATCCATTGAGGATAATATAAACCTTAAATTCCTACACTATGTTCCCATACCCTAAATAAATAAATTCAAGAAAATTTTCTATCTTCATTTTCTTCATCTGAGAGGAATTGAAATCAATGATTGTAACTGGGGTCATCTAGTTTTTAGACGAGAAAACACTGTTGGCTATTATCTCGCAGCGTTCGATGGAAGCTAGATGGTCGCATCGAGTCGCTTTATTGATGATCCATACATACATATGGGCATATACAAGAAAAAAAAAATAGAGTAAAAAAAACAAATAATCAGCGGGAGACGCGAACGTATGCAGCGGAGAACATCATTAGCGTCATATACGCGCCAGAAACGTTGTAAGAATAGAGGAATAGTAGTTGAGTACGTGAAAAAAAGCCCATGTCCTTCCCAAATACTCATTTCACGGTTGAAAAAAATATTACGCCAGAGTTGGAAGCGAACGGTTATAGGTATAGATTCGAATATATAGGTAGTTGGGCACCTATAGACTATGCGTATCCGTACGATGGAATATTAACGAGAAAATACTCGGCGATGGATTTTTTCGATACGGACGACCGTATAGACGCAATTGTACGTATTAATTTTAATTGCATACTTTACGGCGGTTCGCTATCTTGATTTCTCCGTACATGGCGCGAGCGACGGTTGTTGGTATAGGATTTACAGGCAGAGGGAAAATTTGAGACAAGGTCTGCATCGGTAATAGAGGAAATTCAATTAATTTGATTTACCGGTGATAGAGCGCTTAAGCGGATAATACTGGAAGGGAGCGAGATTAAGAATAAAATACCTAAAATTATAAACCGTGCAGTAATTATGGAATATTTTCGCGATACGCTAATAGCCACCGATATGTGTCGTTCCAATCGTCGAAGATGTTACTGAGGGCTATAGGTGAATTTTTCGAAAGCACGCGTTCACTGGATGGTAACGACACGACGAGAATTTGATCTTGAATTCACAATCGATTGGACCGAGTGATAATATGGAATAACCTTGCGAATACTCGAGACTGATGATGCCCTAATGTATACAGGTCATTCGGAGACTTGGCTAAATCCAGTTTATCGTCAATTATTTTACGGAGATTCGATCATTAGTTGGATTTTCAACTTTTTAGTAACGGATTCGCCTGGCAAAGGGTAGACGAGGGGATTAGGTGGCCGTAGATTCGCCATCATGTGCCAGTAACCCGAACGACTACGGTTAATGGATTGTGAGCGAAGAACCTTGTCCACTTTTGGCCACATCGATAAATCGCTGAGCTGGATATGAAATGTAGCCACCATTACGTAATAATTCATCGGTTATGTGAAAGAATGGCGAGTAAATTGGTGATTGCGGTTTTATACGTCATTGGATATTTGTATTAGTGGAGCGGTGTTACGTCGAGCCAAAGGTTCCGCCATCAAGGATCCGATGAAATAGACCACCAACGGTTTAGGCGAAAAATGATCGCGTCGTTTGTTTTAGACGGTTGGAAAAATTTGTGGCAAATACGTTACGGTGCGTATAGACGGCCTTCGGAAGATTTGCGAAGAATGTGGGCGATGGAGGTACGATTTTCTTCGGTTATTAAATCGCGTATGAAAGAAAGAATTTTAAATCATCCGCGTCTTTTTATTAGATCCGTTGGCGTACGAAAAATGTAATTTATTGAACAGCGATTCACGTGTGTAGTACGCGACCGTAATCAATTACCGGACGTTTAGGACTCGCGAACAGGATTTGGAGGAACCTTGACGAGTGCGAAGGCTACACCGGTATTTAATATAATGGAATCGTCGAGCTTCCAGTAAATGCTGGGTCTTTTCGTTTATCTCCAAATTGCCATTGCGAGCACGATTCAAAGAGCTGGTTTCAGAGTACGAACTTCCCATAGCACCTCGGTTGCACATTATGTAACCGAAAAGCTTACACTTGGGATAACGAAGATGACATTTTTATCGTGTAACTGAAACATTGCGCATTTGCATTTTACAACAAAGCACTAGGCAGAGATTACGGTAGAGCTGAACCATTATAGCGCTCAATTAATTCAAAACCCGGTCGTCGGCGACTTTGTATGACGAAGGAATACGTAGAATTTAAATTCGCTTAATCTAATGCGACCACTATCAGTTTTAGAAATCTGTCGACCGTTAGTATAACAGTACTGCGGTACATCAGCCGCATTTTAGCAAGAATAACAGAAAAAAAAGTCCACCTCTACGACGCCATTGGCGAATGGTACGTGGAGCACCCGGCAAAAATCATTCGTACGAACGTGTTAATTTAAACATTAACGAGTGAGCATTTTGGCATAAGTAACGGAGGTCGAGACTGGGTGATATATTAGCCACTTTCCAACGTCGGTTTATTAATTTGAGAATGAAATTTTTTTTCTTCTATGTTGCACCGATGCGCGCAGGTGAACAGATTTCACCTTGTTGCGGCGTCCAGTTCTAACCATTTAGGCTTTTTTATATTCGATGAGACGATTTAACGCTTGTAAAAAGTGGCGCGAAACTCGTCGCTATATAAACGAGTTATTAACAAATACCAGTAAATCATCGTCGATGATTTTTTTCATTTTTTTCACTCTGTAGATGACTACGAATGGTATTATTACCTATAGAGGATTTTTGCTGTCTTAGAAACGTTTAATTTTACCAAATGATATAATATTGGTCACGGTTTCCAAGTTTTCTATTTTTCATAATTAACACATCGCCTGAATACTTGGCGAGTAACCGCGACGTGTTGCGGCCTAACGCCTGTGTTGAAGCGCGACTGAGCTATCGATTAGCATGTAATCGGTCAGTGATTCGAT
>CM019754.1:39939507-39999507 GCA_009761765.1 Phenacoccus solenopsis | reverse complement strand
TGGAGAAAATTTTAAATATTTCGAATTACTCGGGAACATTTACTCAATTTTACAATGTTGTTGGAGTCCGCGAGTGACCGAAATTTGCAATGTATGATTTTAAGTTGTTTTATGAAGGTCCAACCTTTACATACTAGCCAATAGATAGCGAGCTCGCTCAAGTTCTATTGTCATGTTGAGATGGAGAACTCCTGACCTTATAATATCTGGATGACACCCCAAAAGAAAAAATTTTATTTTGGGTATTTTGAGGTTTAAATTGAATTTTTGAGGAAATAATGACCACTACAAAAAAAATGAAGTGAAACCTTTTTTGTAGAGAATTCTACGTAGAGTAATTAATTATAGAACTGTTTTTCACGTAAGAGTCTTAGTTACGGAGATAAACGCGAAAGATTGCGAATTTCGATGTTAGAAATTTTTAGTTTCTTGACTAAGAATGTCTAAGGAGCAAGCATTGTAAAAATAATGCCTATAACAATTATTCCAATAGTTGGCCCCCTTTTTGCGTTTAATAATTGACCTACTGTAGTGATCTAGATAGTATTAAAAAATTATATATATTTTTTTGACCAATGGTCGAAAATTTGTGAATGCTTTCGCTGGCAACAATATCACTTTCTAAAGTCGTGGGAGTATCCTACAGCACCTCCACTACAACGTCTTTTGTCGTATAGTCAGGTAAGCTGTAATAGCATAGTTTTTCAATGAACACTCGATTGACAAATGAATACCTTGAACGTGAAATTGCGTAGTTCAATATCAACGTAAGTTACACTTGAACAAATAAAGAAGCGTTGAAGACATGTTTTGTTGTTTTCTATAGCGACCCGAAAATTTTCACGAAGCAAAAAACCTCGATACGTATTACGAAGGAATTCTGAACGAATAGAAAAAATTTCTGAGATAATTTATCCTAAAGTACAATCGCATACACCACGTTGGCGAAGAAATACTCCGGAGATGGGCCCGAACGTCGTCACCTATGCAATAGGTGGAAAATTTGGCGGAACTTCGTCATTAATTACGACACAGAGGAGATCGTGGGCGACTGAATCGATCGGCGTAACCGATGACTAAGAAGTTTCGATTGTCTGCTCGATTAAAGTCCATTAATCACGTATTAATTTTCTCATCATTCGGTAATTAATTCGCGCCGGAGTTGGGGTGTTGACCTTGCCATATACGAGGGAAATTTCAATTTCGTATAGACGTATTCGGGTGAAAAATAAAATTCACCAAGGGCACCGATGTGTTCCGGGTTAGCTGGGCGTGTGCCTTATTATTGTCGCGTACAATGTCATTGTTTACATTTTACCGCTGTGGTGGGAGAAGAGGGGGATAAAAATGCTTCGGTTATGTAATTACATAGCCGGCAGCTGTACGAGTAAAAAACTAGAGCATAGGTACGACCTTGACTGCATGTGCCCCTTGCGTAATATAAGTGGCTCGTTCGAAGATCAAATGTTGTAATCTTCTTAAAACGGTTTCGTTGGTAGTTTAACATTCTTCAAAGGTCGTAAAATAGACGAATAAGGGTAATATATCAAATGATCTCGGAAATAGTAGATCGTCGTAAATGTCGCGATCGTCGTGAATGGAAAAGCTGCTATATAAAATCAAGAATTCGAAAACCAGTAAAAACAGATTACGTGTTATCTGTGTAAGTACGACGTGGCCGATAATGAAAAATCGTAAAAATTAAAACGATCTCGGAGGCGAGTGGCGGTTGGAATACCGTTAGACGTCTATTTTTAAAACCATTCCCGAATTAATAAGTAGATCGGTATGGGCAAGTATAGGCATATCGTTATAACAAATAACATGTCGTGTATAATGCGTATTGATACCACGTATATGTAGATGCGGTTTATAAGTGGCGGCGCGGCATCTCACGAAAGATACGCTTAAACGTATTTACACCTTTTACATTTTCTCCTAAATTGTTACCTTGGTGTAAAATTTGATTGGTAATTGACGGGAGCCTATTTTCAACCCTATCACACCTTAACACCGACCTATAACTTTGTAAGATTGGTTCACTTGTAAGTTGTAACCACAAATGTGCTCGTTTTACCTATCTTCCAAATCGAATGCGATTAATAGGTTTTATTTTTGATTTGTTTCAGGTATGTGTGACAAATAGTACTACTATATAGTGATAGATTACGAGAAAGTCGTTTCAACCGATACGGTACGTATAGAAGACGTATTCACGACATTGAAGGTACTTATATAGCGTACAAGTTGCATCAAAAAGATATACTACCCATCTTTCGTGCTATAATACGCATAAAATCAACGCTCACTATAGCTCGCTCTTTCAACTCAACCAACAGTCGAATACACATTGCACACGTTCACGTATTAGATTGTGCGTGCGTATGAAAATAATACATTGTTGGTATGCAAATTGACGAAATTACGTATTACAAAATTATATTCTCCGTGGAATATGGCTACGCGGAGGTCTCGATCTTATAGAGGCGGTGTAGATTAACGTGAGAATTATCAGTCGATGAAAAATTGTCTCTGTATCAATTAGCATATTTTCAAAAGAATGAAACTACCATTTACCCATAAATTGCCTAATTATTGCGGTCCCTCTATTAGCCCGTGTGTGTTTTTTTTTTTTGTCTCATTATCGGTATTTATCATTCGAATGCCAGATCTAAATTGCTTCCAACAGTATATCCCCGTGGGTGTTCTGAAATGACCCTTATTAACGGATGATGTTACGATGTTTACGAATGATGTAATAATCATAGGAGAGGGGTGGAATGTGTGATGAGCATTGTGGCGTTGTTTCCGTGTTCGTACTTGTGGAAGTGTTTTTGTAATTTTTAGCCGAGTTTTTAATGAAAACCTAAGCTGTTATAGTCTTCGAGATGAGGCGAGGAGGGGACGTGTGAGCTGAGAGATTTTATATATTTACGTTTTAGCCTCTCAGTGTCGATTGCAATAAATATGTATGCATGTACTTATGTATTTCGCTTAATAGGCTTCGGAGAAAATAGTACGTATGCCTAAAAAACGCTCAAAATATTGAGATTTTCATAAAATCTGTGAAAAAAATTATCTAATATTTTTATCAAACTCAACATGGCGCTTCACCCAAATTTGAAGAGGGATCGAAGAGGTCTCTAAGGCCTAAAAATAGTTAATCTCTGTGTTATGTTATATGATGGAGCAGGATGAGAACGCTAACATACCCAAATTTGAGCTTTCTAAATGAATTTGAAGGAGAATTGGAGGGAACATTTGGATTTTTAGACAGTTTTGAGTTATGGAATTTCTGAAGTTATTAACATTTGTTTAGGGAATGTATGTGCAATACTTAAAATTAATTTGTGAAATTGGTTGGGTGTTTGAATATGATTTCTTGAATTTAGGTGAAAATGCATTCACATGTATGATGGCCAATGAGCAAAATTACAGAAAAACTTGAGGAATTTCAAAGGGCTTAAATTCGATAAAATAATATGGACTTAGATGATTCCTGTGAGCAAGAAATACTACGTATCTTAAATTGAGCTTCTTAGCGCTGTTGGAGGGGATACAATGGTTTTCTAGCTGGCTATGGCGTGTGAGGGGGAATGGATAACTTCACATGTCTGAAGAAGCTCTTATGAAAAACTCACGTCACTTGGCTGTTTACTTCTTTTCTCTTTTGATAAGTTTTTAATGAGAAAATTAATCTATTACAGTCTACCTGATTTGGAAAAGGAGTCTGAAAGGGGAGCAGCAGCGTAGGTAGTAATTTTCCTGGGGGGGGGGGGGGGGTAGGATAAACCTAGTTGCCCTCTGACTTTCATTTTGATATTGAATTACCTTCCGAATCTTGATTTACCCCCTCACCCCCACCCCTTCATCCCTTTATGTAATGAATAATAAATTTCAAAAATAACTTTTTTAAAAATTAAATCGAGGTTTTTTCTTTTTGTATATTTTGTCACAAATCTCTTCTGCATATGTAGCTACTTATTATTAACAATAATATATTTTAAAAAAGATAGAGGGGATTTATCTTCTTCGTTTTAACGCCCCCCCCCTCTTAATACGTATGTACCTGAAAGTGTGAATTGATTTTTTTAACGAAGTATTTACTTATTGAGGTAAATATTGGTGGTTTTTAATTTTTTTTTTTTTTTTTTTTTTTTTTTTAATTTGAAATATTCAATATTTCTGGTATTTTTTCAAGAAGCAACTGTTTCTTCAATATTTTTCTATTAAATTTTTTATTTTAAAAATTACTTTTTATTTGAATTTTCCAAATGATTTTTCTTCACTTTGTAAATGTGCTAGCTAATAAATGTAATTAATAATAATACTTAAACTTTTCATTATTTTGATGAAAAAAAAAAAAATTATGACAAATTCAAAATAGTTATATTGCAAAATCAATTTATAATTTATTCATGTCTTTTTTATCGTAAATTTATGGATTCTCTACTAAATTTAGGATTCATTTTTAATGTGAATTCATCTATATCATATTATTAATGATTGTTGAAAATTTCATTTCTCTAATAATGTATTTTATTGTCTTGAAATTTCATGGAAATTTCATATTTGTTTTTTGGGTTATTTCAATAGTAAAAACAATACAAAACATTTTCTTGGGCTAAACAATTTTTTGTTTCTAATACAATCATTTCTTTTTCTTTAATTAAATTGAATTTTTTTTCATGTAAAATTTCCTATAATTTTAAGCATAAAATTAGATTAATGTTTTTTTTTGTTTCCTTGAATTTTAATAATTTCAAGATATTTACGATTTTTCTTATGTCCCCCCCCCCTTCTCGTTCCTTCGTGTTTTATAAGTTTGCATTGAGCATCGCATACATTGTAAAATAATTTTTTTGACTTTTAAATAGAAATGTGAAAAACACAGAAAACTAATTTTCGATCTCCTTCCCCCTCCCCCACGACCATTCATGTCCATAATTCCTGCCACATTTGATAAAATTGTATATTAATATTTTTATGTACTTAATTTCCCTGCTCCTTTGCCTTTCCACTCTTTTTTTTATGCAGGAATCGACTAACTTTGGAATTTGAAGGATTTGATGTAGTTTCATCTCATTTCTCTCACTCACTCATCATTTTTTTATAATGAATTTACTAGCATAAAAATTGAAGGATTTTGATTTACTGTGATCTGAATCTGGAAGCTTCATAATTTCAATACAAGTTTCTTCTCTTTCTCTCTCCACTTCTTCGTCTTTCTCTATTCCTAGTTTTTAGCAAAATTGATGGAATTGATGAAATTTCCAATTTTATTATTTTTTATCCATTTTTATGTATTTCTTTAAACGTGGGATTTTATCTGATGTTTTCTCATTTCGCTCACACTCCATTTTCAAATGTACTCCACTACGATAAAGTTGAAAAATTTGAAGTTTTGGGAAACTGAACCACTCCATGGATATGTTTTTGATTGCCTTCTCATTTATCTAATTTTGATATGTTTTTCGTGACTCCTCTCCTCTTCTCCTCTCGTCATAATTTACTGGAATATATTACGATAAAATTTGGTCGATATTCGAAATTTATTAAAATTATAAATGGAAACGCTTAATAACTCCGACGATGAATTTCCTCTCTTCTCCTCGTGAATGCCATTACAAACGGACATATGGAATCTTCTCGCTTTGTCAAAATGAAAAATGATAATTTTACTCTGAAATTAAAACCTTTTAAGAAAAACGTTGATAAGAATCCACTTAAGTAGCGAATTGAATCGCTGAATACTGGTTAATAGGTGTAAGGCCACCCCACAATGCTCTAAATAGATAACTGTTCGCGATTACAGTTAGATGGTGTTTTAAATTTGCATCATTTTCGAATAAAGATATCTACTAGTTCCATTTGCACTGTATAGGGCATTTCGTCGACCAGGAAGAGACTTTATTCGGAACTGGATAAACCTCGTAAATTAAAAGCTTATAAATTCCGGAGTATTGGCTCACCGGTATTTTGGACCATAGTCTGCCGTATATCATAAACACGTCCGTTCGAATTATGCGAAGAATGAGGGAAAAAAGAGGGAAAATGGCGGAGTTACGCGTTTGTAGACGAGGCCGCAGAAGGTTCGCGAAATTCGCTCGGTACAATGGCACAGCTGTAATGGTTTACGAGCGAGTTTCAGATTCTACTGGTTCTCGGAACGTTGTTTGCCGAAAAGTGTGGATAAAATAATCGTGAAATTTGCATATACGATAATACTCGATTTAATAAGCGTCTTCTAGGACAGAATAAAGTTAATCCGGTTCTATCGGCGACCAAAATAACAACAGTTCGATGTGGAAAAGGGTTGGGAGGTTTTGCGTATGGAGGATCAGTATATGTGAAGAATATACGTGACTGATATGCGTAAAGATGCGGATGGTGGAGAAAATATTTTCTTAGTTTGGCGGATTAAGCGATAACGATTTAAGTGGCAAATTCGATACGGTGGTACTGGGCAAGATTAGACGATAACGCGATAAAGATATTATAACGATTTTTTCCGGCTACTCGATTATAGATGGGACGTATAGAAGAAACGTATAGAAGAAACAATGGCGGTGGGGATGGATGGGCACGAGCGACCTGTTAAATCCGTCTAATGAATGGGAATAGCTTTCGAAGTGATGATAGAGAACGTTATGTAACTTTATGGAGCATATATCGTTAACGAGCCGAAGACTCGAATATAAGAATAAAGAAGAGCAACCATCGACAATTACCATCGTGGTATGGTTTATTCGTTGACATCGATGATGTATAAGCACGTAGAGGTTGCACAAGAGTTGCATAAACCAGGAGTACGCATCCAAATAGCGTTGTATCCAATAAACCGATGGAATTGTAGCGAGTGAAAAATTATACGTAGCTACCGGGAAGCGTAGACGAATGGAGAAAATGGTAGGAGACGGTTGCGAAACTGGGCCTCAATTTGTTGCCTGCATTTCGAGCGAGTGATATCATCCATCATATACACATGTTAAACCGAATGACATAATCTGATGGTAGCGAATTAGCGAGCCTTCTGTACAACGAGTACCTAGTCAACGAACCGAAACTAAAGTCTAAAGAGAGCTCCAGTTCGTGAGAGGACTGGAAACACGCGTGCCACGCGGTGTTGGTTTCGTCGAAATTACCGCAGTCGAGATTTCCTTATTCTTTTGAAATTGCGAATACTTACGCACGCCGGAGTAATTAAAGGTGTGATGTAATTTGCATATCGTGTATCCGGAATCCAATGTGAGAAGCGAGAAAAATACCATCCCCAGTCCCCACACGCCTCGGGTTGACTTTAAATAAACTGATTAATTCCAGGTCGACATATGCATCAATGTTATACGCTCTCAAGGATATCTTGTAATGTTGGCCAAAAATGAAAATTTATCTAGTCGTAGGTTCCCTAAAGGACGATATATTTTACAAACAAATTATGTAATCGATTTTATGCTAATTAAAGATGAAAATTTTTTAGAACATCCTAAATACGAATCGGTAATCAGGTTTTCTATTTTTAACGAGCCATGTAGATGCCAACAGTTTTTTAACTTTTGGAAGAAATTTTTATAGCTTCGGGTATTTATGGCGATGAGAGTGATTTTTTTTACATAGACTGTATCCTGTAATACGTGTCTTACTCGTGGGCCGGATCTCATCTTTTCATGCTAATACGAAGTGTATTTAAATAGCGAATGATGTGCCAAATACTACTGGTTTTTTATTTGGAACAATTTCACTTGAAAAATTATCAATTTTTTTTTATAATCAATTTGATACTTTTTTGCGGGAAATTTAAGAGACCGGTCTTAGTGGATTTTTTTGGGGTACGGAATTTTTTTGAGTTATTTTTAGCAGCGGAGAATCTGGCGCTAGAATGATAAAATCTCGTTTTCGATTATCGAAAAAACTCGTATACCGTGAATATTCAAGTATGGAAAATCAAATGGATCGTATTCCGAATGATTTTTTGTTTTCGAAAGCTAATCAAAAATGATTTCCACGGTTTAACTCTAGTATTGAATTCAGTTCAATACATTGTGTGATCCATCAAGCGACAAATCCCTGTATGAATTACATGTGTGGGATTTTTATTTTTCTTTCGTTGTTTCATTCGAGCTAAATTTTTTATCCTTGTTTCTTTATCAACAATTTTTACATAATGAAAAAATTATCTCAGGTAATGATTTAACTATGTTTATAATTTTTCGTATGATATTACAGTCGATTTTTCGATAATTTTGGAGAAATTTTTGTTTATTTGTGATACTGGGATGTGATAAATAATTTATTAATATTGCTTAATTCAAGTAAATTTATCTTGAAAATTATCGATTAGAATGAAACAAGTGGAAAAAAGTTTCGTTGTTAAAGAACATGTTGTTGATAATTCCTTTTAACCGGATTTTTTTAATAAAAACGATAGCTATTACAGCCTACCTGTTTATGGGAGGGGGTGGGGAGAGGATGGGGTCCGCAAATCTTTACGTTTCAGACCATTTGTAATCATCTGGTATATGTCTACCTTTTTGGTATACTGAACAAGCCCCAATTAAAAACTCAGCTCCAGTAATACGGCATGGCTGCTTACGTTTTTTTCTTATTATTTAAATTTATGTAAGTTCTGACTATAATTGTTATTCTAGATGTAATTAAAGTTGATAAAAAAATTAATTTGAATAATATAAAATATGTTGGCATATTTATGAGGATGGTGTAGCGAGAGAGTTAAAGCCTCTTCTTCCAAAAAAAAAAAAAAAAAAAAAATGTAGGGATGATTGATTATTTTATAAACAAGTATTTAAAACCCCCCCAAAAAATTAGTATTTTGTTTTGCACTTTTTTATACGCAAATAATAAAAAAAAAATCCAACAAGGGTCATAAATATGTTTATTATAAATTTCATTAAATTGACTATTTGAATTTTTTTTATTTTCAAGAACTTATTATTTTTTGTGTTCACTTTTTCTGTATTTTTTCCTCTTCATGTTATTATCATGAAATGAGAGGGGAGGGGGTAGACGAAATTCACATGAGCGGGTTATGCACACATGATATATGCTTATTTATAATTTTTGAATTCCCTTCCACTTTCCCTCTCCCCCCCCCCGCAAGTAGAACTGGCTAAATACTCTGTTGTTTAAATAATGGAACAGAGCAGAGTTAAGTAAATGATAGTTCATCGAAAGGTGTCACCATTAGGGTGAATTGATTTTGATTTTTAGTGAAAATCGATAATAGAAATGTTTGAAAAGTTATGAAAGAATCCGAGCAGTATGCCCGAAAAATCTCTTGGTCGATTTTACTATATCCAAATTAGAAAGAGGGCTTACTCAAATGCCATATTTTTGGGAAAATTTTTCGAATTCAAAATATTATGGTCGATGAGTTATTACTTTTTGCTCTAAAATTTATTTTCCTAATTCTGCAAATTATTTTCCAAAGTTATTGATAAATTTCTTATTGATTTCTCAAAGATACAATATGAGTTTGATTTTTGGGTTATTCGACTCAACTTAAAGAGAGGTACATTTTGCCTAATTTTTTCATTCCAGGTGTTCTCGGAATATTTTATTTAGTGCCAAAAGTCTGTAAATGTCTAATTTATGTGTATTTTAAGAAGAATATTGGATACTTTGAGATATTCTAAAAAGTAAGACATGGTCGCTGTATGTCTTCTGAGTCCAATAAAGTAAAAATCAAACGTCCTCCTCCCCCCTCCCCTTTAAAAAAAATACTTTGATGCGTTTTTTATTGTTTAAGAAGAAACAGTGATCCCTAAATACATAATATAAAGAAATGTTGGATTTGCGGAACTTGAATTCTCAAACGTTAATTCCAATTGCGTAATAGTAGGGTACTCCTTTCCCCTCCCCCCAAGAAAGAATGAAAGTAAGTTTTTTCATTTTTGAGAAACAGAAGATATTCATATTTTCAAACGTTGATTCCAATTAAGTAAAAATAGAAGCTCTTCTTCGTTCCTAAAAATCATACCTACATTTTTTCATCTTTAAGCAACAAACGACGACGTCTGGATTTAAAAAATGTACAATTTTGCAAAACATGAAATTTTCACACGTTGATTGGTAGGTCTATCTCCTCCCCCCCCCTCCCCAGTAAAACCTGTAACTGAATCTTTCTTAACTTTTGAACAATAAGCGATAGCTCCTAGTAATGAAAAAAAAATGTTGCATTTTCAAAAACGAGAATTTTTTGAATTTTCAAAAAGCTCGGAATTTTGTAAGAATAAACTCCAATTTTGTGATATGCAGTACTTATTGATTTGAAGAGTTGAAACTATGAATTCCTTTACATTCCTATCATTGTTTTTGAAAATAATCGAAATGGATTTAGCATAATCAGCATAATTTCTTATAGTGAACACGATCTTGGAATTTCATTTTATGAGCTGTGATGATGGGTGGGGGAGAAAGGAAGTTGCTATATAGCGCATTGATATGTATCGACATTATTATTGTTTCATTTGCTATAAGGAAGTTCGATATAAAACGTTGAATATCGCACCCCAACCCCCCCCCTCAGGTCACCAGTCATTCGTAAACCACTTATTATTAATTTTTGTTCAATTTACTGAATTTTCCCCTCATTATTATCGTCTATGCATGTGAGAAATTTGGTTTGAAAATGAAATTATTACCTTAGCTTACTACGATATAATTTCTCAACCACAAACTTTCCATTCGTTCGTGTAAAAAAACGTGGAAAATTAAATATAGATTATTAATGTTGTTTAATTTCCTTATTACGGTTTCGAATATTGGCTGAGTGTGAACTTTCCCCATAAGATGTGAAAGATCTATCTAGAGTGATGATTATTGTGTCTAAGATTGGAATACTTGTTTGGCTGTGTAGTTAAACTGATTTTCGATGAAACAATTTTTTTTTAATGGGGGAAAATAAATGAGAATTTGTAAAATTGAAAGCTATTTCGTCAGAAAAAATTAGGGTTTTTTTAATTTTAGGAATTAAAAAAAATTTTTTTTTTTTCATTTTTACACTTTTTTTTTCTTAGATTTTTATCAGAGTTTTCCCAGTGAAATTATTTAATAACGAAGTATTTTTATAAGAAATCCAGATTAAGTGTCACTTGCCTCCTTCACCCTGTCGCTCTCGATGACCCTATGATTATGAATTTTGAGGCGCAGATATAGGCGTACAATAATGGTGATTACGATTGCTCGCGTCTAGACGAGAATTGAGATTTTATTGATCGGCGTACGACGCAGGTTACGCGGAGCATCGTTATTAGCCGGTTTCATTGACTTCGAGACGATGTATTTATAGAGATTCGCGTGATGTGGCTGGAAATTATCGAAGGCTCGGCGTTTTTTTAATACGTTTACCGAGGAGGCTGCGTGCTTTGTTGATATAGTTAAATGAGGATATCATTATAAATTATATACAGCGCATTTTACTCTCCATTAAAGCAAAACGGTGGAGAGCAAACGGGCACCTGGTTTTGCCAGAGTGAGAGGATTCGATGTAAATGATTTTCGGCGTGAATTTGAATATTTGATACGACCTTGCTGCGATTTGCGTACGAGCGATAATAATGTGTACGTTGACTTCGAGGTTGATGCATTTCGTGACGAGTTTTGTCATGGTTTGGCGTATTGACGGCGATGCGTCGATTAATTGGATTTGAAGTGTAACGACGAAGGAATTAAACGATCGATGGTGCGAATCGGTGATCGTGACGATTCCAACACCTGCTCGAAAGTTGAACTTTCTCGACAAATGTACGGTCGAGTGTATGTGACAAAACGTGCGGCGTATTTTACCATCGCAGATGGCACTTTAATCACGAGCATTTAACGCGTGAATATGCATCGGCGCGATGTAAATTAGCGTAATTGCTGAAGTCGCGTCCGAGCTTGCATTAACAGGCTTTGTATACGATGGGGCTATACCAGAAGAGAGGAATCTAGTCGTGAATCTATGGCCGCGCGTCGTATTTACATGCGCTTAGCCGTAGAGTACAATTAGCGAGATAAATGGTAACGTTATTTATTATTTTTTAAAATGAACCAAGCCCGCCGAGTATTTTAGCATTTTTTTCTAACGTGGAAATCATATTGTATAATGAGTTGGCTGCGCGTTTGAAGGAGAGAAAAACGTCTTCGACAGTATGGCTCGTTAATGTATCCAGCTGGGCTCACGTTTCGAATATTTCGCGACAGCTTCGGTATTTCAAAGGTACGCAGGTTTAATGCATCTTTCGAGTATATGGGTTTTACCCTCGAAAGGTCAACTTCCTTAAATGGCTGTTGGAATTTTTTTGGAATTCGAGATTTCATTGTGTTCCACTTGGAAGCTGAATTTTGGATCTCTCCCCTTCCTCTGCTCACTTATCAGAATTCGATGAACTACATATATGCCGTTGATTTTAGCATTATCTACTCAAAGACGTTTGAAAAACTCACAAATATAAGAACAAAAATTATTAAGTATAATATTGAAAATATGAAAATCGAGTGAAAACAATAATTATTTGCTAAAATTGAAGTCAAATTATTAAAAAATGTTTGAAGTTCTGAAAAAAAATATCCTTCATTACAGTTAGAACTAATGTTGAATTGAAAAAATTTTCAAAAATTGAAAAAATAAAAAAAAAATATTTCATCCATGAACATGAAAAAAAAACCTAAATACAAAGAGGACAAAAAATTAGAGTCTGTGATTAAAAAATTACTAATTTTGTTTAAAGAAAAAAAAGTTTCCAAAATCTAAAAAATTTTCAATTTATAAAAAAAAAAATTCAAGTGTCAACAATACAAAAAGGACAAAAAATCATAGTCTGCGATTAAAAAATTATCAGTTTTGTTTTAAAAAAAAAAATTCCAAAATAGAGAAAATTTTAAATTATTAAAACAAAATTTTTCAAGTGTCAACAATACACTAACCCATGGACATCTCCTCTCTAGACAGCCCTCTCCTGTCTGTGACACTTGCAACGTTCCTGTAACTGTTCACCACATCCTGACCGATTGTACCAAATACCGCTCTCCAAGACACCTATACTTTCCTAATCCAGATCCACCATGCATCCATCAGAACAACCCCAATCAAATAACAAAGCTCCTAAAATTTCTACACTCCACATCCCTATACAACCTCATCTAATCCCAAACCATGTAAAATAATAAAAAAGAAACGCCTCTAGCCTAGGGCTGTACATGGTGTAATTTGATATATAAAAAAAAAAAGAGGACAAAAAATTAGAGTCTGTGATTAAAAAATTACTAATTTTGTTTTAAAAAAAAAGTTTCCAAAATCTAAAAATTTTTTATTGAATAAGTGAAAAATATCCAAAAACGAGAAAAATGTTTTGAAAAATGTATTTTATAATTATTTGCAATTCCTTGTTTATTTCTGAATCCAACTTAAGAAAACAAATAAACAAAAATATGATCGTAAATTGCAGGTCTGAGCAGAGGATGAGGAAAGAGGGGGTTTCCCCCGGGCCCGATTGTTTTTTCAGGGTCCACTGAAGGCCTTCGACTTGACGCATCGGCGCTAAAAATCTGCCTTTATTTTCGTGGCTTTTTTTGCTCTTATGACTTTTCTTCCTGTCCTGGGCCCAGATTTTCTCTGCACGGCGCTGGTAAATGGTCTGAAAAGCTAATATTTCGAACCCTCTTCCCTCCCCTGACCTTTCTTTCTCAAATCAAGGAGGCTGTAATAGAGCATTTCAAACTGAGAGCTCGGCTAAAAACATTGTTCATCTTGAGACCTCAAAAACGTTCTTGTCTTAAGGCTAGTTGAGTAACTGTAGTAGTTTACGGAGATTTTAATCATAATAAAATGTTGGCGTTGGCTCCAGAGTCAAATTAGAGATTATTTTTCATCTGGTTGGCAATTCTAGGTTTCTAAAAATTTTTACGATTTTTACCCGCCAACTCTGACAGAGACTCGAGAATCCGATTTCAGATGATTTTCCAAATGTTAAAACATCAATCCGAATGATTAATAGGATTAATGGCGAAATTATTCTAATAAAATTCTTTCCCACGTATCAACGAAAATCGAAACGCCAAGTCATCGATTAAAAGGTAATGGCGTGGCGGCGGCATTATCTAATTCTTCATTTCATACACTCGATAAGTATTTCATCAAGAGGTGTATCGACGAGTAAATTAAGCAACTAATTTATAAAACTAGCACCACATACTTAATGGATCTGCTTTTCGACTAATTTGTATTTGAGTTATAGCCGATGCGAACGTACATAGTGCATAGCATGGTGAAAGCTTATACGTGCCGCGTATAGGATTTCTGTGGATTGGAATACGTAATTTGGCGATTTTTTTTAGGCGCCGTATCGCCAAGGTTAATTAAACGAGTAATACATCATTGCTCCGCCTTGTTTTTGTGCACATAAAGAATAAAGTGGGTAAATAATTGCTACGATTAATATTGATTGTGGATGAAGAAAAAAAAAAGAGCACTATGTACAATTATCGAAGAATGCGGAAAATGGCGGACATTTACAAATGGAGGGGAAAAACGGCTCGGGTAGGCATTTATGTGTGCAAATGAACAGACCCATGAGCAAGGCGAACCACCGGGCGTGGTGCAAGGCCTGTATGTTATGTATGTAAATAGGTTAAATGGTAGGTATCGAAATTTGTCTCGTATAGCCCGAATCGGTTAACGATATGTGTTACCTTGTAAATGGAAAAATCTAGTCAAAAATTACGACGAGGAATGGAGTCGAATCGATAAATATTAAAGGATTGACATTTTACGCGACGTGTGCACTGTGCAGCTGTGCGCACTCTGTGTACATGTACGAGGAAAACAAAGTGGGAAACTGAGAATGTAGCATGTACCGCGTATATGCCTGAAAGGTATACACATACGTTGATTAAATTATCATTGAGATTAAATATCTCGTTACAATGTCCACGGCTATCAAGATGACCTGATCGCGGTAGGTATAGAACGGTGTTTACATATCTGCGGCTCTTAAGGCGTATAGAAACCAGATTTCGACGTTCAGATCGATTTTAATTGGAAGTTACGCGGCGGCGGACTGTAATCCTCTTGGTGTAGGAAGAGAACTGGAGCATCGTAGTTTCAAGGATCGTTGGCATCTTATATGATATCTTCATTATACTTCATGTCTCGTGATTATATAACCGAAACGTATTACGCAAACTGAAGCCATCGTCGAAATTAATAATTTGTAATTCGAATCGAGCGAACGTAATTAAATCACGCATCAGGATTAATTCGCTTTATGACTTAATTAGCCAGCGTATTGGAAACGAAACGCTATAATAAGATAACGCTTTCGGTGTTATACCTTGAGAATCGGCCAAGTAGAAGGCGAAAAACGCGACTAAATTATTAACTTGGAAAAAAAAAGATAATTCGATAATTAGTAATTCAAAGTCTAATATCTCAGATTCGTACATAGAAACTTGGAAAGCAATACTTTTCAAAGATGAAAATAATTTTGATATTCCCGAAAGTATGGGTGAACGCGTGTCAACGGGAGAATTTGATAATCAAAGGTTTTAGCCACGCCCATTTGTATCTCTACTATGTAACATTAGGCGGAGCGTGTTTTGTTCTCGTTAAAAGCCACGCCCACTGTATCGGTAAAGGAAGGCTTTTGAAAGATGACGTTGACGAAACAAGCCAAAGTGCTCGAGCTTCATGTATCACCCTGCTCTTAAAACGTGTTTCTATTCCTGAAGGTATTGCTTTCTTTGGAAAGTCACGTTAACTCGTAAATAAGCGGGTATCATTTTTCACGCGTTTATAAATTATTATCGTAATTCGAGGTGATTTAATAAAATTTTATTGAAGCGAAAAACACGGCCGCCGAGTTTCGTGATTTTGCGTGAAAATGGCGACGTTGAAAAAAAAGTATACGCAGGGAGTTGGGCACATTAAAACTGGCTCGTGTCAGGTTTGAATTTATGATTAGTATTAGCCAGTACGTTGTCGGCGCATAAATATGGCGCGAAGATGGCGAACGAATTCAATTATTTTCCACCGGTTCGTAGGTGTCTGGATTATTATTCTTACCGTTATTATTGCGTGTACGCTGCGCCCAGCATTGTTTATTTACTGTTTGTCATTTATTTGTTTACCGTACGAGTGTAATTTTTGTCATATGGTACACGGAATTGGTTTAGAATTGGTAAAAATTCGCCATGTATCATCGTGGCTGGAATAGGAATAATTCTGGGCACGATCGGGTTAGGCGTGTGTTCAGAGGGGTAGATGACCGCAGAGGACGACATAGGGCTCTAATTTAAGGTTCGTTTACCCGTACACTGTGCAGTGCACATGTACCCGGAATACCAGACATCGAGTGTATCCATTAATCGGTGATTATAAATAACAATCATTCGAGTACCTGTCGATTCTCAACTACTAAGGGGATTTGTAAAGGTGAACGTGTGTTCGTGAAATTCGTATATTTGCCCTATCAAACCCACGTAAAAATCTAAAGTATCAGCTATTAAGATGAAAATGATGAAAAAATTTTTAAAAATTATCGAAATTTAAACTACCAAAAACCAGTTCATACCGCCGCTCGAAAACTTTCTAACCTTCTAATTATTTACTTTCGCTGCCATCTAATCCTAAACGGCGCGGACGTGTTTTACGATATACGCGGCTGGATCACGCTTTTTAACATGCGGTTAGAAATTTTATTGGTGTCGAAGTGGCGCTTTGTTTTTAGCATGGTGCGATGGTCGTCGCTTTTTTCTCTTCTTTTACTGGTGCATTAAAATTTCAATGTCAAAGAAACTTAATCGATGCTAATGTAATGGCCGAGGTGTATTCACGCAGGTGAATATTTACGAGTGTTGTAAATATACGCGAGTCGGCCCATTCTGCTGGTGTTGGATGGTTTTTATGTGATTAGATGAAATGTGGTAAATGATGGAAATTTGGTCGTGATTCCAGCGCATAGAGAGACTTGTAGATAAAGAGAATGTACCGGATGTCTCTCTTCTGCTTTGTCTTTTAGCATGGTAATGAAGTTAATTCATCTATTTTTTACTGGAAGTGCAATGGAATTGAAGATGAAGTGCTGTATGAACGAGATATCTCTCGGATAATCTATGTTGCTGATTCCAAAACAGCAAATGAACAAACCATATGAATTATTTTGGGGTTTTCCTGAAAAAAAAAATGAATAAAATGAAAAAAAAAATTGCACACCTTAATGACAGTAAGTCTCAACTAATTAAATGAAGGAGAAAGGAGGTTTTCTCTTATACGCAGACAGTTGACTACAAATGATCTCTACCTCCCCCTCCCCCCCACCCATCAAAATCAAGTGTTGTATAATAGCCAAAATTTTCATTACAAATTCAGCTAAAAAAATCCAAAAATGAAATAACTTTTTTTTTTGTGTTTGAGGCGTTTTTAGCTGCCAGTGCTATTACGCGAAAATGATAAAAGTTGAATTAAATGCTCATAAAAAAATTCTCAAGTACAAAAATAAGAAAAACTCTAAATATATAATAAAATGTTCAAAAATTAATGTATTATATTCAAAGATGGTGAAAATTGAAAGATGTTCTAAAAAAAAAATAGAAAAATGTTTAGAAGTGAAATATAATGTTCAAAAAAAGTTGGAAAAATGAAAAAAACAAAATTCAAAAAATAAAAATGAAAGAAATGTAATAAAACTTTCCATAATAAAAAAAAAAAAAAACTCCAAAAAATATTCCAACAACCTGAGAATTTAAAAATGTTCATAAAAAAATTCAAAAATAAAATATGAAATAAAATGTTCGAAAATGAAGAAAAATTCAATAAAAGTTGAATTTCGAAAAAATATGTTTGAAAAATCTAATGTTATTTTTAAAAAATATAATAATGAAAAAAAAATGTTTTTCATGAATTGAAAAGTGAAATAAAATGTTCAAAAATTAACCAATATGTCAGAAAATTGAAAAAAAAAACAAAAAAATTAAAATCAGAACATAATGAAGGGAAACCCAAAAATGAATAAAAAAAAAATTAAATTTTCATAAAAAAGTTTAAAAATAAAATATGAAATAAAATCTTTGAAAATGAAGAAAAATTCAATAAAAGTTGAATTTTGAAAAAATATGTTTGAAAAATCTAATGTTTTTCTTAAAAAATATAATAATGAAAAAAAATGTTTTTCATGAATTGAAAAGTGAAATAAAATGTTCAAAAATTGACCAATATGTCAGAAAATTGAAAAAAAAAACAAAAAAATTAAAATTAGAACATAATGAAGGGAAACCCAAAAATGAAAAAAGTATAATTAAATGTTCATAAAAAAGTTTAAAAATGAAAAAATTTCCCAAAAATGCTCAAAAATTTTTTTTCAAAGATTCAAAAATGAAAGAAATATTGAAAAATGAATAGAAGCTGAGAAGAGTGAAAGAATGGCAAAAATTGTAGAAATGTTGAAAAAAGTTTAAGAATTAACTGTTATGTAATGAAATGTTCACTGAAGAATAAGATTCTGAATAAATTTAAAAAAAAAATTAAAAACTGAAAAAGTGTTCATAAAAAAGCTCAATGAAGAATGAATACAGTAAAATAATCAATAATGCGATATAGCAAAAAATTAAAAGAAAAAATCTAAAATTTAGGAAAATCTTCAAAAATTAAAAAAAATATTAAAAAATATAAATATAATTACCTATTTTCCAGAGTTTTTGTTCGTAGCTTAATTAAAAAAAAAAAAATTGTTTACCAAAAAAAAAAAACATTCATCTTAAGTATCTGCAACGTATGATTGCTACCCTAGGCCCATTCGTTGTTCTTGCCAGTACTGATCGCTGTTGATGATGCTGACGGGTCCAACTACATCATAATATAAAATGACAATTAGCGTCCTCTAAAATACCTTCTCGTGCGACCATCGGGCAAAAGCGATCTCTATAAGGAAGATACGAGTTATTTTTTACTCGGTATTGCTTCTCGTTGGAAGCTCATTCTAAGAACAATCGATGGTAAAAGCGAACAAATAGCTCGAGACAATTCTCAGTCTCACCGCGCTCGCCATTTGTTTCGTTTATTGTTTTCGCGTCCAAGTTTAAGACTGGAGCTGAAGGAGCGTGACATTGTATTAGCGTCTAATTAAAACCTACTTAAGGTTACCCCGATGAAATTGTGTGCCCTGGATGGTTATGGAGGACTCTGCCTCCTACGCTGGGTTATTTACGAAGGCGCGACGCGAGGTACAGAAGCGAATTTGATTAATTGGATTCTACAAGTGTGTCTAACAGCATGTTGGCGAATATATGCATCGGCGAGTAGAGCGAATCGCGTTCATATGTTGGTAATCCGTGTTGTACACGGTGTACACGGGTAAATAATGAGATGGGAGTATAATATTTTGATACGTATTCTGAGGTACCTATTTATATGGTAAGACGCTTTATAAAAGGGTGTAAAATGTTAACTATATGGTAAGTTATGGTCTCATTGAAAGATAATACCTATACTGTAATAAGGAACGGCGAACGGTCCCGATGGTCGGAATAATTCGATTCGGTGGAAATACGCGCGCGAGTATTACATCGATAATGTCGACCCGCCTGGTATTTATTTAACGCGTACACGGTACGCAGTATATAACCATTAATGTAATAAAGAAGAAAAACGTCGGGAGGAGGTGGTGCTGCGGTTGTGGCTTCTATTATAAGAGTTTTATGTAAATTAAACGGTACGCGTATGTAAGAAATACGAGCACTTAAGTATAAAGCTGTTAATAGTTATCTATTTCACATTATCGATATTTGTCTGGTCGTTGGCATTGGTACAATACGTAATGTATCTATAGAATAATGAAAAATGCGGTGTCGTGTTTTACACTATTTACTATTTTCATATATACGAGCTATGTGGCGATGGCGGTGGCGCGACAATATACAACAATGCTAGCGTAAATTGATTTCCTCCAATTAAATGCCAAATAAGATTAATGAACGAGCCCGTGGATATTGTATTATCGATGTATATAGATCTATTTTATTACACCGATATAAACAATTAATCCGCTATTACTAACGCGACGCGCGGATATTTCTATTGAAATCTAAATGACTTTCTATTCGTATGTACGTTTTGGTAAGTACGAGCATCTTTTATATAGAAGCTTCCGCCGCGCCGCGTGAAAGGGTACGTTACGGTGTACATTAAGAAGAGCCGAATGTATAGGTAAAAATTAGTCACTTGTTACGTAATACCCTCGTGTAACGAAGCGTCCCCTTTTGTTGGTCTCGTAAAAGCCCATTAATGGTGATTTGATGATGCGAATACGAATAGGTACGAGGTATTTAGGAATCGACTATCTGCTACACGTCGGTTGTTACGTAAAACCGAGCTAATGGTGAATTAATTTTTCTCTTTTGTAGGATCATATACAAGAAGTACTAGATAAATGGACCCAAATAGACGATGAAATTTGGGGCAAAGTAATCGTTTTCGAGAGGAATAGACGTGTGGCGAAGGCATACGCTAGGACGGCGGTGTTGGCCATCAATGGATCCGATGATGGTTTCGATGGGCTTAGGTGAGTTTTTCAATATTATTATATGGTAATTGTTGCTGCGGAGACTACGTTCGTGATCGATATTTTTCGTAGAATTAATTTAAACGGAGTATTCAAAATTAATTTTTGTATAATGCTGGATATGTTAGCATTACTGGAAATGACAAAAAAAAGACTACTGTAACCTGATCAATTTTCTCGCCTATCTTTATGAACCTCAGTGCTGCATTAGAAAAATTAATTATCACTTTTAACAAAGTGCATGGAACGTAGCATACCATTTACCTTACCATTTTTTTTCATCAAAAAAAGTCTTTCTGTGGAAAAAATTATCATCCTTGAACTGACTAGAAGAAATTTATGATGACTCTCCATCTTTGAGTCTCGAATTCACTTCACGTTATGCAGGTACCTTTGAGGATATTGGTTTGAAATAACACGTTGCCAAGAAGATAGTTTTTCAATTAATTATGATAAATGACGAAAAAAATGCATAAATATTGCATCGAAAGTGCAATAAAATTCATTTGTATAGGAACCACTGGAAATAATCGCATGTTTAGTACATATCAGTATAGGTATTTTTGTACACAACCACATTGACTTTGTGTAGTTCCGACACAGTTTCTAAAAAGACGTTATTGTAGATCTTACCCCTGCCCCCGCCACGGTATGGTAGATTAACAATTCGAAGCTGTCTTCTTTGACTAATTATATGTGCACTTCCCTGATGCTGATTCTTCTAACTGTCAGAAAATGTCATTGGAATCAGTTTCTAGGTCCCTTGTTAGCCTTTGAGATGTAGACTATAAAATATGGAAGAAAGGAAAATTGACGATGACAAATTATGAATTGCCAAAAAATTTAGGAATTGTTTTTGAAGGTGGCACTAGCGCGAATAGTGATAGAAATTGCAAACACTTGTGGAGAGGTGAAATCATAGGTTACTTGAAGCTATCATTACTTGTTATTGATAAATATTCATTCGCAGAGAATTATGTTGTCTTTTTTTTTTTTTAAACATTTAATAATTTTTTTTTTTGGCAAATTTTGGCTTTTTAAACTATTGATTGGGAATTATATTAAGGAGTTTCTTTTTTTAGAATTAATTTTTTTAGCTTTAAAAAAAAATATAGTGCCTCTAGCCATAGAAGCTGTACATGACGCGTAAATATATAAAAAAAATATATTATATATGTATATAAAAAATATCAAAGGTTTGGAGATTTTTTACCTTTTTTATTAATTTTTAAGAAATTTTTATCACGTATTTTGTAAATTTTAAATGATTTATATTGTTTTTGAGATTTGTTTCTATTACCTTTCTTGAAAAATTTTTTGAATTTCTATTACTTTTCAAAATCGTTGGTAATCTATCATATTTTTGAAAAACTATTTAATTTTTCACTTTTTCTATTATACTCATTTGTAAAATAGTATGAATTTTTTCAATTTGCAACAGTATTTATGAAAATTTTTCAAATTCACAATTTCTGAAATTTTTTATTTTTTTATTATTATTATTTTTTTTTTTCTATTTAAATATTTCAAAAATATTTCACGTATTTCATTATTTTTTATAATCATATGATATTTAAAAATTTCCTTGAATTTTGATAATATTTTAGAATATTCACTGTTTTGAAAATTTTTATTAACAGTTATAACTTTTTTGATATTTCTGGATGTTTTTCGCGGTATGGAAAACTTTGAAGATATTTTACTTATTTGGAATTCATTTTCAGTTTTGGAATTTTTGAAGATTTTTAGCTTAATTTTCTTTTTTTAAATTATATATGTAATTTTTTCACAACTTTGTAAAATAATTTGAATCTTGTGTATATTTTTTTTTGGAGGGGGGCGGGGGAAGAGATTGTGTATTGATGTGTAATACCGTTGAAGCCAGAAAGACATACTATTTTAGTTTAACAGTACTGAATTTGCATAAATTAATTTGCCCGTTTCAATAAGGTGAACAAATAGTTTATGTTCTGTGAGCTATTTTTTGCATTTGGGGAGAGGATAGGTGCTTTCAGCTGAAATGAGGAATACTCATGTTTAAGGGATATTGTTAGTGAAATGTTACGCTCAAATTCATATCAATAAAAATTTGAAGAAAAAAATTAATGAGAAAAGAATTAATGAAAAAAATCTAACAAGATATAATTGTGAATAGTTTTAAAACCTAAACATTGGATCTACTGCTCATTTTAGGAACCTGGGCGCGGGACAGTATATCCCCTTTCTTCCTATCACTCTTAGATCTTGGTGGTACACTGGCACTGTGTAAACGTGGAAGGAAACAGCGTGTTGAAGAGACAAGAATTGGTCAGAAGAGTATTTTGGAAAATCTTATGGAATTAATTTTCTTTTTTGAGATTTCAATATTTTTTCATGTTTGATAGAAGTTTTAATTATTTTCGTTAAAAAAAAAAATACATGTAATGAAGAATTCTTTACAATGTTTTGTCTTTTATTATGCTTTTGAAAATTTTTGTCTTTTCTTGAGATTTTTTTTTTTGATATTTCCTTATTTTTTATTGTATTTACATTATGACATTTTAATGCTCAAAAATCGTGGATATATTTTAGTAAATTTTTCAAAAAAGGGAGACTGATGTTGATTGGATGTTGACTCAAATGAATAATTATACTGATTTTAAAACTGGTCCATCGATATGATAGGCTGAGGGGCAACTTTTACATCATTGTTATCTTGAAGGAAATTTTGTGCAGAATTAGTACGATTCGAAAATTTTGAAAATTGTCAACTCCAGCTTCTAATTTCTTCGGTATAATGGAAGCTTTGAAAATGTCTTAGATGGTTTCGCGGTTGTTAACTCCTATAGAAGATATAGTCTAGACGATGCATTAAAAGATGCATCCTCGGATTATATAATCCGAAAGGCTTTGCACGCCTTACATTTACAGCGGACGATTTCTCATCGACCTTTCCCGTATGATACGCACGTTTTTCTTGTTTTCGCGGACGCCATATTAATCTCATCGTGGACGGCTAATTTCAGCGACTGTAGCTCTCGAACGACTGAATTATTAGCCACAGTGCCTATATTAGATTATAACCACGCAGACACATTCATCTCCTCAGATAAACACTCGGTGTCGTCTCTTCTGCGCAGACGAAGGGGAACTTATTTATGTAATTTTTTAATCCTCGTGCTCGGGGATACGGTAAATAACTAATTGAATTACTCGTACGTTAGATTATCTTCTTTTATTTATGGAATATAGTTGGGGCCGAAGGGCTGGAATAATACGATGAGTGGTTTGACTTACGCGATTTTGATGAATTAATAAGTTACGATGGGCTTCCGGCGATATATGGTGGAACGGTTTTTAATTTGTTTATAGTGGGTTAAAGTGTAATCGAGGAAATGATATAGAACAGTCCATTTTGGGAAAATGACGTATCCCGTTGCGACTGTGGAGGAAAAAAATTTAGGAAATCGTTCGATTAGACATTTAGGAGTGAATTTGCATGTTAAATTGTCGAGTACGATGCGGACGGCCTTCGATCGGTAAACGAAATATGTAATGGTAAAACTCATAAATAATTAATACGGTCGTTATGTAAAACAACAACAATGCGGAGATTAATCTGCCAAGTGTAGGAGGTTATATGGTTTATAGCCTGCGAAGCATTCGAAATATTGGAAAAATTATAGAGCCGTTTAAACCGAGTGCTATTTTCGTATTAATTATCGATTCGGTATTCGGTCACGATTACGAGCTCGGATTAGGTAACATAATGGGACCGGCGGTGTGGTGGTGTATGCGTCTTACTTTTGGGCTGTTGTGACGGTGGACGCTATGACTGGTGTCCTTTACGAGCTAATGACATCGAAGAGGCTGATGTATTGAAATATAGATTAGATCTAAGTCGACGTTGCGTATCGTGAAAATTCCTTGAGTACATCCTGAGGCTGGTTGGCGGAACGAGCGACGTCGTGTAAGATGGCGAAGAAAAACGAGAGTACTCTATAAAGGCAGACTAGTACCGGTTGCATTCCGCGACGTGGCTAAATTATCGATATAAATAGACGACAGCAGCGAGATTTTATTGCTATCTCTATCGAGAAACTGAGAACAGCGATAATTATTTTTAAAAACGTATTTGTATTCGGTACACCACTGGCGTGAGGATTGCGCCGACTAATTTCCACCGATGTTGAGGAATTCGCGAGAGAGAGAAAAAAATACGCTGCGATGCACGAGCGGAATATACAATATCCTGCGTACGCGTCCTTTACGAAATGGCGAGAGCTGGTAAAGGTCAAGGCGTATTAATGTATATTGTTTGGCGAACGAGGCGAGGGCGGCATTTCTCATTGGAATTTCCTTTTAGTAATTTCGTAACACAGTTATGCGCGGTATTACAAAATAAGTATATGCTATCGCGTTGATCTTTATCTACACTCAACACATTGTTCGCGACCGTTGTCATTTGCATCTGGAAAACGGTCGCGTTATCGGATCTATTATCTATTGGAACGTATAATCTTCCTATAACTTCATTATAGGCGACCTATTTATGGAGGTAGACACCCTCGATTGTAATTACATAGAGGATTTGTAATTTAAATTACCGGTTGAAGTGATTATGCGAGATCGATTTCGTCGTCTTCGTGCTCGTTTCGGCACGGTGACCGAAAATCTGAAGATTCGTTTAATGCGAGGCACTGGCGTCTATGATGTTGCTCATGGGATCGGAGAACCCACGCTTTGTGGCGCGGAGTTGTATGATCATAGAGGTTTGTAGGACATGGGCTCGTGAAATTTGAGTTCTGGTGTGGCATTGAGATGTAAAATGAGATTTTCAATATAAAATATGCTTTTTGGTTCGTTTGATGTAGTTGGTTGTATTTTGGAAGCAAAAATTTGACAAAACTAAGGAGATTCTTTGGCTCCACATCTCAGAACCAAAAATACTTTAGATTCGGAATGAAATCAAACTCCAAATCCAACAACAGAGAGTCAAGAAGTTCTATTCGATCGTCAAGATTTTAGCTCTTGAAACATTTCGACACATGGAAAATTCTGAGAATATGGAGTCAACGAGTATTTTCTAGTAGTCGGAATTTCGAGTGTTGAAAAATTGTAGTTTGATTGAAATCATAACAAAATCAAAATCTTGAAAAAACACATAATTCTGGCGTTTTGAAGATTCCAACTCTTGAAAACTCCTAACACATGAAGAACCTTGGCAAAGTAAAGTCAAGAAGTTGTACCTGATCTTAGAATATTTTCTGTTCAAGAATGCAGATATTGAAGATCTTGGTAACATGAAGTCAAAAAGTCTTACCTTAGAGTCTGAATTCGGACTCTTGAAGAATTCAGACGCTCGAAAAATCCAGATAACATAGAATTAAGAAGTTTCTCCATGTGTTAAAATCGCAACACTCGAAGAATCAAGCAGTTGAAATACTTAAAAACAATATTGTAGCATTTGAAGAACCTTAACTACATGGAGTCAAGAAGTTGTACTTGATCATTAGAATTCTGACTTTTAAAATATTGCGATATGATTAAAATTTACAAAATCACACTCCTGAAAGACATACATTTTTCCAACATTTTTAATATACCAATTTTTGGAAAACTGAAAGCATTGAAAAATCCTGACTACGTTGAGTTATGAAGTCCTATGCGATGTTCAAGATTTTTGCTCTTGAAGTATCGCGATACATGAAAAATTCTGACAACATAGAGTAGAAAAGTATAATCTGGTAGTCAGAATCGTGACAATTAGAGAATTGTAGTGAGAAAACAATTCCAATAAAATCAAAATTCTGAGAAGCATATTTAATTCCAACATTTTGAAGATTGCAAACTTTGAAAACCCTGATAATTGATGAATCTTGAGAAGATATGGTCAAGAAGTTGTACATGGCCCTAGAATACGTTACCTCAAGGAATCTAGACATTGAAAACACGTGATATGTGTAAACCCCTGACAATATGGAGTCAAGGAGTTAAATCAAATCGTCAGAATTTTGATACTTGAAGAATTTAGACACTGGAAAAATCCAAGCAACATATGGAGTCAAGAAGTTGTACTTGATCATTAGAATTCTGACTCTTAAAATATTGCGATACGATTAAAATTTGAACAAAATCACACTCCTGAAAGACATACCTTTTTCCAACATTTTTAATATACCAATTTTTGGAAAACTGAAAGCATTGAAAAATCCTGACTACGTTGAGTTATGAAGTCCTATGCGATGTTCAAGATTTTTGCTCTTGAAGCATCTCGATACATGAAAAATTCTGACAACATAGAGTAGAAAAGTATAATCTGGTAGTCAGAATCGTGACAATTAGAGAATTGTAGTGAGAAAACAATTCCAATAAAATCAAAATTCTGGGAAGCATATTTGATTCCAACATTTTAATGATTACAAAATTTGAAAACCCTGATAATTGAAGAATCTTGAGAAGATATGGTCAAGAAGTTGTACATGGCCCTAAAATACGTTACCTCAAGGAATCAAGACACTGAAAACACGTGATATGTGAAAACCCCTGACAATATGGAGTCAAGGAGTTTGATCAAATCGTCAGAATATGATACTTGAAGAATTTAGACACTGGAAAAATCCAAGCAACACATGGAGTCAAGAAGTTATACTTGATTCAAGAATACCTTCAATGAAACAATTGGGACATTTAAGAATCGTAATACATGACATCTCGAAAACGTAGTCAAGAAGTCATATCTGATAGTCTGAATTCTGACACTTGAAGAATTTAGACACTTGAAAAATTCTGACTGAATTAAACTCCTCAAAAACAAAATTCTAACCCTTAAATAATTCTAACTAAGTGAAGTTGAAAAATCATACTTGATACTTGATCTTCAGAATTCTGACACTCAAAAATTCGGACCTGAGATATTGATAAAATCAAGATTTTAACATTTGAAGAATCCTGACAACATTAAGTCAAGAAATTGTGCTAAATTAACAGAATCTTGACATATGAAGAACTCTGACACTCGAATAAAGAATATCGAAAAATCTTGACAATATGGAGTCAAAAAAATCATGCCTGACAGTTAGAGTTATGATGCATGAAGAATTCAGACATTGAAAAATATAGACATATGAATAATGTTGACACGTTTTGTCAAGATGTCGTTTTCATGCTTATGCCTAATGGAAAAAAATGTCAAAAATGTAATGCAGAGACGAGGAGTTGCATTCATGGGTGCAGCTGATGAAAAACTTGTCACTTTCTTGATTTTTATTCTATTGAAATTATGAATTATCAGTAATTCTTCAGTGGTCTTAATTTGATTCCGACTCATGTTTTTTGTTCATGGTGAATGAAATCGTGCCTATAAAAATGAAATTTCTAACTGAGTCCATTGTTGTTGACGTCTGAATTTTTCAAAATGACTTCGCTTGGAGTTTAAATCAATTTCCAGTATCTAGCCACGATTCTATGCTCTAACTTTTCAGTAAATCATGAATTGACTCGTACTCCGGAAGTATTGGTAAAACTCATAGGGGCGAAATTATACATCTCGACATTAAAAACCTCTTCGAATGGTTTCCTTTATTTTTCTTCGTACTCTAGAAATCTGAAACAGGATTTGCAAAGTTTCTCACAAATTTCCTACCAATTTGGTAAACTTTCTCATCGAACCGGATGGTAAATTTGGCCGCAGCTCAATATTTCGAGTAAGCCCAGAAGTCGCCAAATTTAATAACTTCCCTTTTTATCCATAAAATGTATCCTGAAACCATTTATTTACTAAACAAGCACTAATTATGAAAAAAGAAAAAAGATGAGAGAACCATCAGATTTTAAATTCTATAATTAGACTAGACGCTTTGTAAACCGGTTCTCATCTAGCAAACCATCACGTTAAATGTAACGAAACTGTTATCGTTTTTATTTTCACTTAATGCGTTATCCATTTTTAGATATTCGCTAAAGATCTTTAAATCACCACGTACCGAGTGAATTGAATTGCATAATACGCATTTTAAAATGATATTATAACCGCGGTCGCGCGTGTGTGGGGGTCAACTACCCAATGCGTTGCACTCGATATAATAATTATTTCAAAATGAATTACTTGGCTGGTACACTTAAAGAGTTGAAAAAATATCAAGTTGTTAGCGTGCTTAGACACTCGTTGACCTCACCAGGACAGCGTTTTAACATTATCAGCGGGTAACGAAATGGTATTATTATATCAATAATTTAACGATGTGTAGCATTACGTTTTGCAACCTTTTAACCACTAATCATACGAATTATTGGCTGTGTGTAATAGCAGTTCACGATTTTACGTGAAATTTGAAATTTACATTAAATTTGCGCATAGTCTTTGATGGTCGAAGGATCGTTTAATTATTTTACAAAGTCTTGGGAATGGATGGTGCTAAATGATGGCCTTATGATGGCTATGAAATCGGTACCATCTTAATTATGGCTGATCGCGTGATATTCGAGTTCGATGTGATCGTGAAGTGGTGAGCGCCATTGGAGATTTTGAAGTCTTATTTTCCCAAACATTTGGATGCTAAATTAAGGGTTTGGTGATACGAAGATGAAAAATGTTTAATATCTTAATTTGCGGGAAAAAGACGTTTCTATTTCGACTCAGCACATCTGGTTGTCGCAATCGATACGACTGGGCTTAAATCGAGCCACCTATCGATTAAGATCATTAGCACGGTAACATTCAACATGCACGACTTGATCTCTCTGTTTCGCTCTCGTTACAACCTGGAAATACGCTCAGTTGGATGAAAGCGGACACCTGAGCGTTGCTTTTCCAATAAAGTCTCGATATCGCAATACGTATCCCGCGACATGCGATTTCGTGAGCTAGGCGCGAAATTTCACGTTGCAACGACCCAATTCGTGAAAATTTGTCCATCAGATATGACCGAAGAGGGAAATCCAAACGCTACCGTAGAAATGTGTTTTTTTACAAAATAACGAAAACTATCGCGTAACCATCATCCAAGGCGGAAAGCTACGATGGATGATGTAACCGCTTAAATTATCGTTTTACACCAATTAGCGCAGGTGAAAAAGGTGATTCGAGAACAGCCCCCGAAGGCGTAACTACTGCGAGAACATCTTCGCGTATTAAATTAGCAAACGCGGTCGTTTCAGGGATAGCTAAATTACACCACGTTGTAAATTCCCTTAGGTACTTCTTGGTGGCTTAAATTTTGTAATTTACCGCCCACTGGAGCTTTACTAGATGAAGATGTGGCTCGTAAAACCGATACACTCGTGATTTCGAAGATTACACCCAAATGATTATAATTTTAATTTGTGCGCAAGTTCAAATGTTAAGCATTCGAAAGTAAATTGTCAGTTTTACGAGAAACGTTTTGTGAATTTTCTCTCAAATCGTAATTCATTACGCGGTTCGTCATAATCATCAACTGTGTAGCTCGGTAACGTGTAATTACACCGTTTGAAGTTGTTTATTTACATAACACTGGGCCGGTAATGATGGTAAATTTTTTTGCCGATCGTTTACTTTTTATACGTGTTTGCAAGTACGTCTGGGTATGTAGAATCAGCCAACGCAGAGTCCGGCCCGTTTGTTCCTACTGCATTCTTACTTTTTCGGGTTTAGTTGGTATGTACGAGTAAACCGGACTGTTATCTTTCTCTTCGATACGTTTCACTTCCCGTTTATAACGCCTATGTCGTTTATTAATTAGATGGCAACTGGTGTTTGTATTTAATTAGCAAATGGAAAGAAGTTGCAGTTTAGTTAACTAGTAAGTAATCAGCGTAGATAATCGATTGGGTATTATCTAATGTTCTACCGGATCAGTGGTCAAATTATGGGGCCTCGAGGTATTTGGTTAATTTCTCCCTGTGGGTAATGTCTGATGCTTCCACTTGAGCTCGTTTTATTTAATATCTATTAATGATTCGATGATTGAAAAATTAAAATTAATTAGAGATCTAGATAAAATGTATCCTAATTTTGAGGATCTTGAATATCAAAGTTATAGAAGACGTTGAATCATCAAAGGAATGTGAAAGAACCCATAACCCATAAGATTCTGATTCGATCATTGCACTGTTTATTTTCTAGAAAAATTCCATTTCTCCTTTTAAAATGAAATCATTAAAGCTGCTGAATAAAAGGGATTGAAAATAATTTTTTTCTCAAAATTTCACAATATTCCAAGAGTGAGTTGCTAAACAATGTAAAGCCCTTATTTTTGAAATATTCAATAAAACATTTCAACCTCTCCTTACTTCCCCATAGAGCTGAAAATAAACTGATATTCAGGTATCAGGAATGTACTTAGTTGCTGTAGTCGTTTAGTTCTGCTCATTTCCCAAGCAAGTTCAGTTAAGTTCATTTTGGGAAAATCCAAAGTTCAGTTCAAATTCATCGGAAAAAACTCGGAAATTAAGTTGAATTGATTTAGGAAAACTTCAGTCATTCAGTTCCGTTCAGAGTTCATTAATGAACTTGAACTGAACTTGTCCTGCACTCATAATTCGAGTTTCTACGATTTTGCACTTCATTTTCATTCAAATTCGCTTATGTATAAAGCTAAAATTTGAGCGAAGTAAACTTAAGTTCAGTTAAAGTTCATTCCTTGATGTTCAGTACATTCCAAGTTCATTTATGAGAAAATTGAGCTCAGTCAAGTTTATGAGTTCATTTAGGTAAAAAGAGAGAGAAAAAAAAACGAAGTCAAGTTAAGTTCATTTAGGGAAATTGCTTTCATCCAGTTTAGAGTTCATTAGTGAAATATAGTATAAAACCTTGATGGAAAATGAAAGTGAAGTTCTAAGTGAAGTGCACTTGAGTTCAGTTCATAAAGTTCAGTTCATTTCACTAATTTATTTGGGAAAAATTCAAGTTTTGTTAGTTAAGTTCATAGTTGGAGTCAAGTTCAGTTCACTCATTTGGGAAAAACTAAAGTTCAGTGAAAAATTGAAGGTTTGTTCAGTTTATGATTTCGTTTGTGATAAACTAAAGTTTGGTCAAGTTCATCGCTTGATCCGAGAAAAATTGAAGTTTAGTCAAGTTCACAAGTTGATTTGGGAAAAATTGAAGTTCGGTCAAGTTCAAGCGTTCATTTGGGAAAAATTGAAGTTTGGCTCAGTTCATGATTTCGTTTGGGCAAAACTAAAGGTTATAGTTAAGTTCATCATTTGATTCGGGAAAGATTGAAGTTTAGTCAAGTTCACGCGTTCATTTTGGGAAAATTGAAGTTTAGTTCAGTTCGTGATTTTGTTTGGGAAAAACTAAAGGTTATAGTCAAGTTCATCATTTGATTTAGAAAAAACTGAAGTTTAGTCAAGTTCATAAGTTGATTAGGGAAAAACTGAAGTTCGGTCAAGTTCAAGCGTTCATTTGGGAAAAATTGAAGTTAGGCTCAGTTCATGATTTCGTTTGGGCAAAACTAAAGGTTATAGTTAAGTTCATCATTTGATTCGGGAAAGATTGAAGTTTAGTCAAGTTCACGCGTTCATTTTGGGAAAATTGAAGTTTAGTTCAGTTCGTGATTTTGTTTGGGAAAAACTAAAGGTTATAGTCAAGTTCATCATTTGATTTAGAAAAAACTGAAGTTTAGTCAAGTTCATAAGTTGATTAGGGAAAAACTGAAGTTCGGTCAAGTTCAAGCGTTCATTTGGGAAAAATTGAAATTTGGCTCAGTTCATGATTTCGTTTGGTAAAAAGTAAAGGTTGGTTAAGTTCATCATTTGATTTGGGAAAAATTGAAGTTTAGTCACATTCATGAGTTGATTTGGGAAAAATTGAAGTTCGGTCAAGTTCAAGCGTTCATTTGGGAAAAATTGAAGTTTGGCTTAGTTCATGATTTCGTTTGGGCAAAACTAAAGGTTATAGTTAAGTTCATCATTTGATTCGGGAAAAATTGAAGTTTGGTCAAGTTCATAAGTTGATTTGGGAAAAATTAAAAGTTTGTTCAGTTCACAATTTCATTTGGGAAAAACTAATGTTTAGTTCAGTTCACGCGTTTATTTCAGAAAAACTGAAGTTTACTTAAGTTCACTTGATTCACAAAAAGTCGAAGTTCAGTCAAGTTCATAAGTTGATTCGGGAAAAATTGAAGTTCAGTTCATTTCACGCGTGTTCTTTCGGGAAAAATATTAATCTACGCGTGCTCTTAGTTAAGAGTTGGAAACATAGTGATGAACTATAAATTGATAACGAAGAAATCGCAGACAATGACTACGATGGTACTGGATTTCGGCGAACGCGTGAAAACCTTGAAAGCGCAACGTCGGTCTCGAATCGTAGAACGAGAGAGGATCCCAGATAAGTCATCAAGCCTGGAGATGACTGGACCGTTAAATGAAAATGACAAGAGATGCGCATCTCTGGGACTTGGTGCGCGTATTGGCGAAACGCTGGAACGCAACCACGACTCGAATAATTGGTATTTAATGAAATTCATTAGCAGTTGTCGATATAATAGCGAGGTTTCTTACAGGCTTAAGTATGAGACCAGTACCCGACCTTGAACGGATTGTACGCGATCATTACCCGAGTAGTTTTGTTTATTTACTTTTTTCCACGTCTGCGGTAGTACGAGACGTATCTAGGAAATAGATCGATGGCTGTATCGAAGCCCGTCGTTGGTGGGTTGTAAATGGACAGTGAACGGATGCACGATCGGGACCTTGAGACGAGCGGTATTTTGCACCTGTTTCATCCGGTCCGCTTATTGGCTTCTTTGCATTTGCTGTTTAATAAGCTAATAGTATCGGGAGGCTGGTTACAATGTACATTGTTGTGCGTGCTATTCCCACGATGACAAAAACCTCGGTTGATGTATTCAAAGGTGATGACAATGTAGTGTTTAATTTATTTCCATTCGGCGTCTGTATCGATGCTCGATCGAATGGGTCATTAAGATATATGACCGAGGTGCGTTTTGTTTGAAGTTAATGTGATCGCATCACAAGTGACTGAGACTTTTATTGCACGTCCGAAGAATTCTTCGACGATGATTTCTAGAGTGATAGGATGAAACTTCGTGAGATTGAAGTTCATGGCTTTCTGCGATGTTGGTTTCGAGCTTTTAGCGTTCTATGATCCTCTTGATAGCAAATTTGCTTTCTTCGAATGAATATCAGTTCTTTAATTTCATGTGAAGCATGTACGACACGGATATTATCGATTTGGTTAGAAATATTACATAATTTCTTATTCAACGTCGACACCTATACGTAGACGTTTGATCGGCTTGTATGACATTTTAATTATCCGAAGCTGTCTAATCAACGTCGAACGTATGCTATGGTCATTGAAAATCGCTCGACGCCCGTTTCAAATTATCGACAACAATGTCAGCTAAGTTGAGGAGAAAATTAGACATATCGAATGAACGATTTTCACTCTACGCGTATGTACCTCGAATACGTGACCATTTATTATAATTTTTCTTTACATTATTAATGATCGTTCGGCGGCCAGCGAGGTCTACCATCATTTGAACCACCAGGGTGGCCGGCTCTTGAATATTATTAGTGTATGGAACCCTAGAATTACGCGTAAACGATTCCGTATTGTAATTCGTATAATTGAGGTATCAGCGGAGACAACTGGTGGAGTCAGTGTTCAATGTTCATACAAAAAAAGAATGTAAGCAGTCGTACCGTATTAGTAGCTGAATTTTTGACGGAGACTTGTTTAGATTTGTTAGTGATGTTGTTTGTCTATTTACTAGACTCACTCCAAAACCAACGAAGAAGTTGAATTTAGCATAATTTGTATTATTTACTGACCACTTGTATCATATGAGCTCATATCTGTGAAATTTCAACTATTTGACTCTTCAAGTGCAACAAAGCATGCATGCAAAGTTTGAGCTTTTTGAATACATTTAGAGAGGATATATTACGTTACAATGTGGGACAAGATATAAACATAATAGGGTTGCTATGTAACGATAAATTGTCTAAAACGCAAAGATATGAAAACCTTCTTCTCCTGGCCTTTTTTGCCCAAATCAGGGTTGCTGTAATAGCTATAAGTTCTATTAAAAACACACCTTAGAAGCTTTTAAATTCCTGTTCTGGATACCTGTTTTATATTTTCAATATTTTAAAGTCTTTCCTGGTCAATACCCTAAAGATACATAGAAATAAAGGAAAATTCCGCCACCATCTGTTGGTTGTTGCGAACATGTTATCAAATTTTCGACTGTTATGTAACCGTCACTCGTGCCAACGCTAATTTCGTTATTAACCGGTTTTTAAATAGGCGAATTCTGTTTTGTAAATGATACCGAGCTTATGAACGACGATGCTATTTTTTTTTGGTATCTTATGTAATAATTTTAATTAACAAAATAAAATCACGAAAAATATGTTCGGTCTCCACAGTTAACGCATATTAGTGACCAATGCAATTTTAGCATTTTTCTACAATGTCAATAAACCTACGTTATGTTTCAGAATCGGTTTATGCGGTTTCGATAATCCATTACGAGATGCTAAAACAGAAGAGGTGAAAAAACATATCGGACACGTAAGTTGAATTTAAATTACTCAATAAACACGATACCGAAGGAGTTAAATTTCGAAAATGGTCGAGCATTTACGACGATCGGTAGTGCGGTGTCTTTTTTATCGCGAATATCCTCGCGATGTTTTTATTTTACGATCGCGTCGCCGCCAACTGCCTACAATGTCGGCTCGAAGGTGGTAATAATGGAGCGATAAATCTTCTAACGTCAGATCTTGTTTACAGGGTGTTAAGCTGAAAATGAACAACGAAGGTAGTATTTTAATTAAACGCCTTTCCAAAACCAACGTCTACGTGAAGAGTACCAGCGAAGGCGAAGAGAATAGTATAGGAAACGAAATTTTAAAATTACCCAATTGCGCTTTAGAGCCAGAGAAACCAGTTAAGGTAGGTGATTTTTTATTATCTTGGTGCTGGAAAATTTTGCGGATTCGAGGTGATGTGATCGACGTGTGGTCTGTGGAGATTTGCGAGATGTTTGATCGCGATTTACGATCATTTGGTACAAATTTATGGTGCGTTTTGGAAGACGTTTATGAGGTGTAGCGAAATTTTATTCGTGTTTTGCGCGGTTGGTTGAAATAGTGAACGAAATTGGGCATGTAAGAGTATTGATATGAGAAGGCATTGACCGATCCCTCGAACTAGCGTGGTGCTTATACAACGCCATTTACTTTGGTAAATAGATGTTAATCGTTGAAATAATATTTTATCCATGTTGTTTGCCACATAAATATAAAAACAGAGTTGCCACCATCAATGTTGCTTGAATTTTGCAACTAGATATTAATATTTCAAGGCCCAGGAATTGACCAGAAATTGGCTTTGACTCTCACTTGATGCTAGGGATTGATCTAAAATTTGAAAGCATTTCCTCAAATTCAAGTCTGTCCAACTTCATAGTTAGTGTTGGCCCTAAAATCACTTATAGTCATTTCAAATCCAATTCCGAAGTGTTTTTATGATAGTTCTTTGAGTGTCACATTGACTGAATGAGTCGATTTATACTAATTTTAAGACTTCTACATTATCTGATTCTGTAAAGCTTTTAGTTGTTGTGTTGTTATGTCAAAAAAAAATCAATTTAAATGAAAGAATGGGCTTCCATAAGCGCTAATATAAAATTTAAACTCGTGAGTGTTTCCTAAGGAACTACAATTTTTGACTTACTTATTTAAGGCATAATACTCTAGAAACTATTAATGGTACCCTCATGTTTTATCAATTTTGCATCATTGTTGCATTAATGTTGAATTGAATTTGCAACAGTCAATGTTGTATTAATATTTCATCAATATTGTATTAAATTTACAACAGTTGGTGTTTCATCAATGTAGCATTAAATTTGCAGTTGTCGATGTATTATCAATTTTGCATCATTGTTGCATTAATGTTGAATTGAATTTGCAACAGTCAATGTGGTATCAATATTTCATCAATATTGCATTAAATTCACAACAGTTAGGGTTTCATGAATGTTACATTAAATTTGCAACAGTTGATAATCAATTAATCAATTCTGCATCATTGTTGTATTAAATTTGCAGTTTTCAATGTATTATCAATTTTGCATCATTGTTGCATTAATGTTGAATTGAATTTGCAACAGTCAATGTTGTATCAATATTTCATCAATATTGCATTAAATTCACAACAGTTAGTGTTTCATGAATGTTACATTAAATTTGCAACAGTTGATAATCAATTAATCAATTCTGCATGATTGTTGTATTAAATTTGCAGTTGTCGATGTATTATCAATTTTGCATTATTGTTGCATCAATGTTGAGTTGAATTTGCAACAGTTAATGTTGTATCAATATTTCATCAATATTGCATTAAATTCACAACAGTTAGTGTTTCATGAATGTTACATTAAATTTGCAACAGTTGATAATCAATTAATCAATTCTGCATGATTGTTGTATTAAATTTGCAGTTGTTGATGTATTATCAATTTTGCATTATTGTTGCATCAATGTTGAATTGAATTTGCAACAGTTAATGTTGTATCAATATTTCATCAATATTACATTAAATTTACAACAGTTTGTGTTTCATCAATGTAGCATTAAATTTGCAGTTGTCGATGTATTATCAGTTTTGCCCCATTGTTGCATTAATGTTGAATTGAATTTGCAACAGTCAATGTTGTATCAATATTTCATCAATATTGTATTAAATTCACAACAGTTAGTGTTTCATGAATGTTAATTAAATTTGCAACAGTTGATAATCAATTAATCAATTCTGCATCAATGTAGCATTAAATTTGCAGTTGTCGATGTATCATCAGTTTTGCACCATTGTTCCATTAATGTTGAATTGAATTTGCAACAGTCAATGCTCATCAATATTCCATCAATGTTATATCAAATTTGTATAATGGTGAACGTTTTATTAATGTTTTATCAATGTTGTATTAAATTTGTGAAGTTGATATATCATCAGTGTTGCATCAGGGTTAAATTGAATTTGCAACAGTCCGTGTTCTATCAATGTTTTATGACCGTTATTTTAAATTTGCTGCATTCAATGTTTTATCAGTGTTTCATTAATGTTGCATTAAATTTGCAACAGTTGATGTATTACCAATTCTGCACCATTGTTACATTAAATTTGCAGAAGTTGATGTTTTATCAATGTTTCATCAATACTTGTGTATTGAATTTGCAACAGTCGAAGTTTCATCAATATTGCATTAAATTTGCAACAGTCAATGTTTGATCAATTTTGCATTAAATTTGTAATGGTCAATATTGAATAAATGTGTCATTAGTCTTACGTTACTTTCGCAACAGTCAATGTTACATTAATGTGTTGCGAAAATTGAATCACCCTAGTAATTTCTATAATATTGAATTATTGTTTACCAACATTCACTATTTTAACCACCTGTAATACATCTCTGTTGGAACATTGTTGCAGTAATGTCGCATTAGTTTTTCATCAATATTGAATCATTGCATCAATGCGAATATCTTACATATTTCATTTATGACTGATTTTGTATCAATATTACATCAATACCATTTAGTGCTGTATCTATCAGTATTCTAATGAAGTTGCATTAATGTTGCATCAGTATTTAATTGCACTGTTTGTATAATTCTTACATGCTCAATTCGTAGAATCTCGATACAATAAGTGCTCATAGCTACTTTTTTTGGAAAAGCTAATCAAGAACTGGATTAATATCAAATACATAGTCTTGGTATTCTAACGGTGATCGAATGAGATTTGCCGACCAGGGTGAGGAAAAAATAAATGAACAGCTTATTTACACAAAGTATAGCGCCAACTTACATCAACTTCCACTTTTCTGGTGTAATTGAAAATGACGCGACGAGTATAACTCGTCACGATATTAATTCCCCGGTACTGGGATATGATTAATTCTCGTTAGATATTTGAAAAATGTAATTAACTGGTACACCTGGCCCCGTCTCAGAACCTATGAGTACATGTGACGAATTCTATCGTCTCGGTATTCTTCGATGTGTAACTAAGAGGGTAGAGCGAGTGGTAACGTACAAATAATGAGGAGGAAAAAAAACCCATAGAATTCCGAAGATGATCGGACATCGTATGGGGAAGGATGAGTATGGAGAACCGGATAAAAGTGTATTTTTATCGCGAGAGATTGTAATGTGATTTTTTTCAACGTGTTCTTCGTTCAAACTATAAAAGGAGCGATGATTGTGAGCGAATCAATTACGATTTAAAATTAGATCCTGTCGTATAGATCGAGATGTAAGAAAAAGAAGATGATGGAAAAAATAGGAATAGTACAATTGTAAATGACGAGTAGTACTCGTACGTACGATGGAAGGGTGAGAGATGAAGAGGGGTATTATTTCAGATCTTTATGGCAGTTGAAAGTTAGCATTTCAAGGACAATTACGCGGTAAGTGTGTATGACTTTTACGGCGGCATCGCCGGTTCGATGCTATTGTGAAGTGATGGGTGATGAGAAGTGGCGTCGAGCACGTGTACCCGAATCACGTATTAAATTCGACCGTCGGTAAATTAATATCGAACGTGTTTTGTACGATGTGTTGCAGTTATTCGACATGAATAAATTTCAAGCGAACGTGGAACGCGAATTACGACGAGCGTACCCGGACCGAAGGCGACTAGAATGCCAGTGTTTGAGCGCTATATCGTTCGTGAAAAACGAAAACAAATTGCTGGACTGTCCTATCTGGGTTCTAATTATAAATATGGTGGCTATGGAAATGCTCAAATCTAAAATACCGCCAGGTAAGTGGGCACGGCGTGAATTACGACGCGGCTACGTCGCTTAATAGGTGTACGAACTGGGTCAACTTTTCATCGCCGCCCGACGCGTTAATCTGCAAAAGCTAGAACGAATACGGTAACGGTACCATTGTAATCTGACCGTTACATTATACTCGAGCGTCCGCGTGATTTATTTACGTTACGTAATCGGTCGCAAATTGATAAGGTATCCGAAAAACCTACTTATCGTGATCTTCTTAGCCGCGTACGTGCAGGAATATCAAAGGGTAAACAGACTCGCCAGCCTATTATAATTACACCTCGAAATGAGTCATCAAAACCATCCAATGGTCGGACCGATTCCGGCCTCCTTTAATTAATCCTTTTTTAATTGGATACACGCAGCAGGCGACCGAGCATCGGTTCGAATTGTTGTATACGAGCGTTCAAGTCTCCGGCGTTTACGTTGTCCTTGTACGGCGAACGACAAAAGAGTATGCGAGCGCGGAATTGTTTGGGTGTCTGTGGCCGTCATCCCTGTACAGTTCGGGGCAGCCATTAATCTCGTATGAACGGGGTTCCTTAATATGTTTTTAGTTATACTTTCATTCTCGTTCGGCTTCCACGGTTATGGCGTATTATGTACCGTGAAGTGGGTATTTTGTTAATGACGATGATGGAAATTCGAAATCAAGAGGTAGACCAGAAGGTAAAATGTACTCTCGGTTGCCAACGTTATGCGAGTTCATGTCAAGAACGCGAACGCTACTATATATCACGTCAACGTGTTCGTCGATGTTTCAATGCGAAACGGGCATTTCTGTCAGAAGGTTCCAAGTCACACCCCGGACGGATCAATACATGTATGCGAAACACACGTTCCAGCTTACGAATGCGTTTGGTCGGCTTGCCGCCGTGTCATTCGAGTAAGAGGAAAAAAACTAGGTCGTCGAGGTAAATGGTAAAGATACCGATTTCAAAGCCTTTTACAGCGTAGACGAGTAATTTATTGTCGCTTCCGAACCTACGTGTGGGATATGTACGGGAAACGTGAAATGTGTCCTCAGGGTAAGTGTCATGCTGGTGAGTAACAAAATCGAGAAGAAAAAGCACACTAATTGAATTATAAAGAAATTCTTCACTGATGGAATTAGATGAGAAATTGGATTAAATTATCATTTTGTGTTGAATTTTTAAATTATTTGTCAGAAAAATTGATGATAGTTTGCATTTATTGTTCTATGATACAGTAAAGTGGAACAATAATTTCTAAAAATGTGAAATTTTTGTTCTAAAAAAGCATTTAAAATGACATCAAAAGCTGTTTTTGTTGGATATTCTTGTTCGAATGAAAACAATAATTCATAGAAATAGAAATCGTTGTTCTAAAAAAATAATTGAAATCTAAGTGAAATCAAAAGCTGTTTTTGCTAAACAAAAATTCATTCTAATGAGAACAATAATTTGTAAAAATATGAAACTGTGAAAAGTTGTTCTGGAAAACGATTGAAATGAGAATAAAATCAGTCGTTGTTTTTGTTGAAAATTTCTGTTCAAATAATAACAGTAATTCCTAGAAATGTGAAATTATTGTTCTAAAAAAATAATTGAAATAAAAATAAGATCAAAATATGTTTTTGCTCAAAAAATTTATTCAAATGAGAACAATAATTTGTAAAAATATGAAACTATGAGAAGTTGTTCTACAAAAGAATTGAAATTTAAAAAAAATGAAATCAGTAATTGTTTTTGTGGAAAATTTCTGTTCTAATGGGAACAATAATTCATAGAAATTTGAAATTATTGTTTTGAAAATAGAAGTGAAACTAATTCCTATTTTTGTAACGAATTTATGCGAATCAGCAATTAAATGTATGAGTATATACGAGTATATATTTCTAATGAAACAAGAACCAAAAGCATGGGAAAGTAGACTTTCTAAATTATTGTTCTGGAATAGAGTAATTAGAAAATGAAATGAAATCAGAATTTTCATTCGCCTTATCTCTACATCAAAACTCCTCTTTCAGATTTTCACTCAGTAGTACGATGCTAACAAGCTGAAAAATACTTAATTCAAAATTTCGTGCCAAATTTCAACTATAAATTTTGTCATATTGAAAGTAATACAATCTTCGCCTAATATATCTTTTAAGCCAAGATTTATTGACTCTAACCACGTTGACGCATTTTGATTGGCCAGCAAAAAAAAAATTGTAAAATTTTGATAGGTTCTAATTTCATTGAGAGTGACATTGAACCAGATAATGGAAATGCAAAATATTCAGTTTTGATTAACATCGATACGAACAATAAATATTTTATGTGTAAGTAACTTCTTATCACTAATTTCAAATTTGACGAAATCTGTTCATATTGACATCACGACAAAGTTGGAATTTTTCACTTCATTTAGAGTCAGATGAGCTAACCTGGTCTGGGTCAATTAATTTCATCTTAGGAGCATAATAGAAGAGAACATCCCTCTCTCTTTCTATCTCTCTCTCTCACTCGCTTGCTCCTTTTCTTTCAAGAGGAATCTTATGATTGTATGCTAATCTGTTTTCAAGTTAATTCTTTTAAATTACCATTTAGTTTACTCGAACACCACCCTCATTCATTAGGAGGCAGAGAACTTATGATTCTTACGCTCTTTTCATGTACCTTGCTTTTTGTGAACTCCTTAACCAACCATATACTATCCTATAATACGTCTTTCCAACTTTTATGACTGTCTAAGTCCGTGTAATAGAGAAGAAATAAGTTCTACGCTTGAATTATAATTTTTGTTTCAGTAATTAATGAAAATACTAGTGAAATTTCTTCTTAAAGGTGTAATAAAAATGAAATTCCAATAATTGTTTTGCAATCAATTCCTAATTTAAAATTCTTGTTCCTATGCAGGAAAGTAAACAAAATGGAGAAAATTTCTGTTGAAATAGAACAATAATTTGTTTGATAAAAGATTATTGTTCTATTTCAATAGAAATTTCCTCCATTTTGGTTACTTTCCTGCATACGAACAAAAATTTTAAATTAGGAATTGATTGCAAGACAATTATTTGAACTTCATTTTTATTGTACCTTTAAGAAGAAATTTCACTAGCATTTTTATTAATTACAGTGGAGGAAATTTCTGTTGAAAGAGAACAATAATTTCTTATCAAAGAAATTATTGTTCTACTATAAAATCAGAATGAAAATGAGGAGAATTTCTGTTTTGGTTAAAATTTCAAAAAAAAAATCAGCAATTGAGATAGTAAATTTTTGTTTTTAATAGAGGGGAATTATGATGAAATTATGTTTGTAGAAACCGGGGATAGTAAGCCTGAAAAAAAGCTCCACTCAAGGCTGAAACTTAATCTTAAAGCTCAAGGTTTTTAAAACTCGAAAATGATTTAGGCTTATGGCTTGATGCTTAAACTTGAGACTTAAATTTTAATATTATAAATGTCAAAATCATAGTACAAAACTTCAAAAGTGTAAAAATAAAAAATTCAAAATTTAAGTTTCAAAAAATACTAGTTTTGATTTCAATTGTTCCATTCAAGTTTAAAAAAAAAACTCAAACTTGAACTTGGAGCTTGTGATAAATCGGGAAAGATCTTACTTACTGCTTAGAACTTGAAGCTTAAGGCTGACTGATCATCCTAAGAATAACTCCTCATTCCAGAAAGTATAAATATGAATTTGAAAAAGTATTCATTAAATTTAGCGCAAATTATTTTGTAAAAAAAAAAAAAATAGTAGAATGTAGTAAGTGATGAAAATGAGTCGGTTCAACAATGAATAAACACAAAAAAATAAAAATAAACAACTAACTAAAGAAATGAATAAATAAATAAATAAATAAGTAAATAAATAAATAAATAAATGAATGAATGAATAAATTTGTTGTTCTGAGTATTTGTTTAAACTACCGTATTTATCTAAATTAAGGCTTATTCTCAAAAAATAAAAAATAAAATAATTTATTAAAATTCAAACGAAATTTACAATGAAAGAGCGAATTATAATTTTTCTTTAAATTTGAAGGAAAATTGGCACAATTGTAGTTCTTAAATTCTTGTTCTAGTGCAGGAAATTGAGTGAAATTAAATAAAATTTTTGATTGAAATTTCAACAAAATTATTTTTCTGTATGAAATATATGTATAATATGTAACGAAATTGTTGTTCCTTTATGAAGTAGTAATTGGCATAGCACCTAGTCAAATTTCTCCATTACAATAAAATGAAAACACCGAACTCAAAACTATTAAATTTCATTCGTAATTCGTCGTTCGATGTATTAATTCTATTTTGAGTATGACTGAAAAACTTGTGAAGCTTAAAGTACTAGTTTACGTACTTCGTACCTAGCATGGGAAAAATGGCGCCCAACGAGGGACCTTCTATGGGGATACTATTCATCCATCGAACTCGAAGTTGGTTTTGAAATCAAAAACGAGACTCATATACGACTATAAGACGAGGCTGGCATCTCCCGAAATTAATTAAAATTCCGTGACCAAATGAATACGATAGTGGCGGTTGAGACGCGTGAAGACGAAATGAAAAAAAAAAAACAATACGTACCGTTAAAAAAACGCACGTACAAAATAATTCCGAACGAATGGAAGGCAGGCGTTGATTTGGGAAAAGGTCATTGATTCGGATTTCCAGCCTTGGGCCGACTGCGAACCAAAATATTGAAGACGAAGAATAAAGCCACATCGGAACAGTCAATAGAATCTCATTCGGACTTGATGGATTTTTTTCATGAGATGATATTAGCCCGCGGGCGAGCGCGGACGCGATGGAAAACAATGACATAGAATGGGACGCGTAACGTTATAGCTTTTTTCTCGGTTTCAACTTTGACCATTAAAACGAACTTTTTCGGTGGCGTACCACATACGAGGTGAAGGTATTGTACCGGAGATGCGGAATTTATGACGTGTGTGGCCGACTGCACGCAGCATGGTGATGTTTTTGTGATTTTAAGAGAGGATTTTTTTTTTCGTAGCGAAATCGATAATGCGTCGAATTTCGACACCTAGTCCGCCTTGTAATGGATACGACGGATAGAAATTTGGAATCACGAAGTATTGGCGCGCGAATCGATGACGAAAACGAGGTTAATGATTTTTCACGACTGCCATATATCACTTAAAAGTGGGTTAATCATTTCTCGAAACAATTCCGCGGTGATCGTGTAAACGATATTCGTTGTGTATTTCCTTTCACACTAGGTTAAAAAATTTTCAGCCGTTTGAAATTAATAGCCGGTTATTTAAATAACGTAGCAAGGTCGATTCGTAACAATACCCGGTGTCGAGCTGGTAGCCGCGATCACGAATCACGATCCGTCGGGGTTCTCAATGTGGCGTATTTTTCACATAATTCGACTATCCAGCCAATTGCTAATGGTACTCCGGTACTCGTTAGTAAGTGAAAGATACGCGTTCGATCGTTTCATCGGTTTTTTTTTCGCCACCAAACAGATTAATTGTATCGAACAAAGCCTTCGGTCTTGAGTGGTTAATTCGTTTTTTTACCTGGTTTTTTTCTTCTTACGCGTTAATTATACCGAGTGGTTTGCGAAATTCGCGTTTTCTTCGCTGGACGCGGTTCGAATTATCCCATAGGTACGAAAATGACATCAGATAACATCGCGAACGTAACAATTAAAATTTCGCACAATGAAAGTACACGACACAAGCGTTATATAAACTACCAGAAATAATTAAAACGGAAAATTACGCTATTGGTTTTGTACTGTGTACACGAATGGGTACAATGTGCTATTCATTCGATATTGGACGTCTAGGTTTATTTCCTAAATACAAGTTTTGTAGGACGAAGTTGACATGAGTAGTGTAAGCAGCTTTCAAGAGTGGCGAAGTTTTGCTTTTTTGAACCTCTACCGAAGTTCCAAAGAAATTTATAAATTGGAAAAAATGGGAAATTTATCCTCCCCCTCCCCCCTCCGGTTCCAAGATACTTATTTCTAATTTACTGTGGAATTGAGGTCAATACTAAATACCAGAGTATAATATAGGTTTTTTTTTTTTAAATTCGTGAAAGGCCTCATGAGTGGATTGAATAAATTTCATCACTGTAGGTCATTTTCACATTTTCTGATGAAGAAAACATCGAATAATTTGATTTTTTTATTCCAAATATTCTGTTTAAAAAAATAATTAATTTTTTGCCTTGACAGATTATATTTTATTGTATAAAAAACACCAAAAAATTAGTTTTTAATGTTTCGTCTTTTTTTTTTTTTTTTTTTTTTTTGGAATGTTGCAGAATTTTATGTTTTTAAAAATAATTTATAAATGAGTAATGTATCACTATGATTTAAATTATGAGTTCACTCAATTTTAGCACCGAATAAAAATGCTTTGAGAACTCCTAGCGGCTTGTAATGGGACATAACGTGTTTCTTGAGTCCACTGAATTTATAGTTATGCATGAAATATTGTTATTTCCCAAAAAATCGAAAAAAATATTGTGACTTAGTAATAGGTGAAAAAAATTTTATGAGCAACCAATTTCTCTCTGTGACACGTGTAGAGTTTGCATTGCTGTGTATGTAATAAATTGATGAGAAAAATAAAAATAAATGAATGAAAAACAATAAATGCGAACGGTATTTTATTTAGTTAATTTAGAATTAGATAAAGTAGTTGGAGAAATAAAAAAAAAATATTTTTTTTTTAAATTATTTTTTAATTAATTTAATGTTTAAAAAAATTAATGCGTGACTTTTCATTTAATTTGACTTATTTATGTGCCTTGTCAATTTTTTTTTTTTTTGATATATTGAAAAAAAAAACCATTTCATGTGAACAATTTTCATCTTCAAAATAATAATTTCATAAATATTATTCACAAAGATTGTAAATTATTATTAATGAAAATTTTAATTTTTGATAATTACCTATCAAATTAAAATTACCTAATAAGTAAGAGATTTTTTTCATTTTTCTAGCAAATTTGATAGGTCTTTAAAAATTATATACTTTTTTTAGAGTTAATTAGGTTTAACTGCGCAATCATCTTTTTATTCTTTTTTTTATTTTTTGAAAAATGAAAACAATAATTCATTATCAAAAATGTAAAAAGTTGAATAAAAACGTAAATAATTTTTTAGCTGGATTTTTAACGAAAACGATTGCTATTACAGCCTACCTTTTGTGGGGAAAAAAAGTCAAGGGAAGCTGCCTTCATATTTTTGCATTTTAGATAATCTGTAACTATATGTCGAATGGCCAATATTTTTTTCCTTTTTATATATAACCCCTCATCCCCTCTCCTCACTTCACAACTCAAAGTGTGTCTTCATAGTTTCGTTTGTAGCCATAATTATGGCAATGAGGTCAATTTTTTTGTTTTTATGTAATCTTCTCCTCACCCCCCCCCCCTCCTTAATAGCTTGAAGTGTGTGTGCTTGAAAATCGCTCAAAATTTGGTCAAAGGTTGTTCTCATGAACTTCTAGAGGTACTTTTTTTTAATAAATTTTCGATTCGCTTCAAATAGGAGATATTTTGATTTTGAAAGTGACTGAGGAGACCCCTAAAACCTCGAAATTTTCAATTTTAATTCTATAGAAGTGTAAAATGTGGATAAAATCGTATCTAAATTCCAGCTCCCTATGTAAATTTGAAAGAAAAATGGCGAAAAAAAAAAATTTCGAAGCGATTTTGAGTCTTATAATTTTTGGCATTTTACATATCTTTTCACTAAGTCGACTTAGTAAGCTTAACTTAGTAAATGTAATTTATTTCGATCATAATATGAACTCTGAAATTTATGTGAAACTGGTGCAAAAATGGCGAATGAAGAAAATTTGATGAAGTCTTAATTAGTCCTTAATTGCCCGAAATAACAGACTATGAACTCGTATAAATACCGGAGACAAGAACAATATTACATCCCTATTCCACCTTCACTGGTAATGTTGGAGAGGAGAAGGAGGAATTATTGTCCTAAAAATGTGGTGCTGAAATTATTTTCTCAGATGATTGAGTGAGCTCAAATTTCTGATACATTCAAGATTCAAATGATGAAAATTTAAGGAAGGCTTGAGGAGTCCAGATGGTTGAAATTTGATAGATATAAGCTCATGTGATACTAGTGGATGAAAAAATAGGTGCTCTCCATCAGAAACTCAGCTTCAGTTATACAGTATAGCTGCTTACGATTTAAAAAATAAGTCATAAAATTAATATTGTATACAAAACTTACAATTAATCGAAATTTCAATCAGGGATCAAAAATTCAAAATATATTTATTATAATTTTTTTTATTTTAAATTAAAATAATTGTTAATATATAAATGTAAAAAAATTAATATGTTTCATAATAAAACATAAATTCGTAAAATTAAAAAAATATATATATACATAAAAAAAAAGTTTATTAATTTAAATAACAAAAAATCATCATTGATAATCATCCGAATGAAATATTGTGCATGATTGGAGCGACTGATGGAAGGGGGCAGTCTGTATACACTTCTTACTATCGACGTAAAAATATTTGAACCCAAGTCCGCGGGATCTTACTTCGGTAGTTCGAGTTGACCTATGTTTGGGAACCCTTGACTAATGAATCGAACGTAACTAATCATAAAGACGTCAGTATTACTTCACTTATCGGCGAAGTTTGGTAGTGAATCTGTATTGGCTTGATGTACCGGTCTTCCCACGGTTCTAGAGCAGGGTATTCGCTCCGATATGGAAATAATGCGACGAACAACGAAGCGGAGGTGGCGATGATTAAAAATTTTTTGCATGACCAAGTCGACCTCATTACGACGTTAGATTATTTAAAACATAATCGAAGGTTGGTAGACGATTAAAACGGTATTTTTTTGTAGTGGAAGTAGTAAAACGCACCGTAGACATAAAGAATCGTCCACGAATCCCAATCCCGGACGAAGACCCGTATAGCGTGGCTGGCAGCGGCACCGGATCTTCCGGAAGCTCTTCGGGTACCAATGGCATATCGAACGGAAACGGCAGCATGGTGGCGGCGACCAGGGAGCAGTTGTTGTCGCAACAACGTAATCGCGATAAGCCTCCGAAATTACCGCCTCGAGATAACGGACCGTATCCTCACGATATTCCAAAGGTGAGTTTGGTTTTTGAGTTTACCTCCAGTAAGGGATGGCTGGTAATGGTGTTTTGTTGTAGCCTGATTACGACGATATACAAGAAGAAGAGGAGAACAGATTCGTCATGGACCAACGACGTATCCCGACTAGTCGCGGACCCGGACATAAACAGTCGAAGGAGAAGAAGTATAATAATATCAACGGTGAGGACTGAGTAGTTTTTTGTCGTGTAAATTTAGACATTTTATTGGGATGAAATTACTAATTGAGATTTTTTCATGAATATGTGTAGAATGACTTTCTAAGTAATATACTAAAAGTCTCCAAGGAGAGTGTACAAGGGTGTAAAAACTCCAACAAAATGCTATTATCTTTAATATCCCGCGAAAGAGGGTACCTAGAGCAAAAATAGTTCAGTGCAAAAATATTCTACTCTAAATTTCATACAAGTTGGGTTATCACACTTTTTCTCCCAGATGCGAAAAAAAAGCTCAAAAAATTTACATGAAGTTCTCCTTCTTTGTTTATGAATAACAACATGTAGTACTAATAGTGTTTTTTTTTTTTTTTTTTTTTTTTTTCATTATAGCCCAAGAATGATGTTATACACTTCTAACCTAACTAAGATATTTTTTATGAATTTTTACAAAATGATTCTCCAAACAATATAATAAAAGTCCCCATGGGTAGGAAGTGAGTGTAACCTATTTGGGGATAAACCACGTGCTCTAAAAATTAGTTTTTTTATTTTATCTACTCAAAGATTTTTCCTGTAATCTAAATAGTTGTATATAATTTAATTTTACTCCTAATTCACTACTACTTCCAGGCAACATTTTTTTAGGAGGAGAGAGGGGGGAGTAAAAATCCGCTAAAAATTTAATCCCCCATAACTCGTTTAAGTAGTCATTGTAATATGACTTTATGAAATGAAGTGTGCCTGTATCGCTTCCCACATCGTCGAATTTAAGTCTCATTCCCCTCTTATCTCGCCAAATAGCGTATGTCAACCGAAAAAAATTTCATATACTGCGCAATAAAATACATTCTTCCAAGAAGTCTCAAAACATAAATAGATATTTGAGCGAATTTTGAGATCACATTTAATTTTACTTTACATAATATGTAGTTGGTACCATTGGGTACAGATCTATCCTATATACTTATTGAGCGAAGGGAAGGGGGAACTGGAAAATAATTTGTATGAAATTCGAGAACATGTAAAATGTATCATGTCTGTATGTATTGGAATCGCCTTTCATAATGCACGAGTGTAATTATTGGAAGGGACTTGCCCTCAATTTTGGGGAGAGTGGATTGAGACCGAAGTTGGGTGTAGCTTGGTGACATTAAATTGAATTTTTTCAATACACGATAATATCGTATCTAATAATGCTCATTACGCAGTATGGAGAGGGGGTGAGGGGAACTGAGGCCTAAATTTAGATGACTTGGGAAAATATATTTTATTAAAAATGGTAATGTAGGCACATTCGATTCCATAGAGTTCAATTATAATGCTGAATTAAACGAGTTATGATAACCCCCCCCCCTACCCTCCTCGAGTGCTCCCCAAACTCCACGCCAACAAGTCGTGCGAAAAAAAATCATTGAAGAAAATTGATAATAAATTTAGAGTAGAATAAAATTTCCTAGAATCAGCTGGGTCGTAGTCCGGATATATCGATTGCGGGGGGTGGTGAGGGGACGGTTATAAATTATTTTCAGAACATACGTTTTGGAAGAGTACAACCAGGTTAACAGATAATTAAATTAAAAATAATTCTTTTAATTATAAGTAAAATACATGGAGAAAATTTAATATAAAATTTATTATAATAAATATTCAATTAATTTAAATTAATGAATTTTTAAATGTTAATTAATTAAAATAAATTAAATTAATTTTATTCAAAATATTAATAAACTAAAAATTAATTAAATTAATTTTTTTTATTTTGAATTAATTGAAAAATTTTTTCAATTTATTTTACTCAATCTTGATACAAAAATGAAATAAAATATTAATAAAATGAAAATTAATGTATAAATAAGTATAAATGAATGTATAAATTTTTTTACTAATAAATAATTATAATTTTATAAATAATATTTTTACATGATATAAAAAATTAATTAAATAAAATTTTAATATTTTGAATTAATTAAAAAACTTGAAAAAATTTATTTCAACTTAATATAAAAATAAAATGAAATAAATGATATTATTTTTAAATTAATTAATTTTATATTTATATTTAAAAGAAAAAAAAAAGATTTCTTGAAAGGCATACACTTTTTTGATATACAAAAAATTTATGAATATAATTCAAGAATATAAATTTTTTTTTGTAGGCACAATCAATTAATTTTGGCAAATTTAATTTATTATTATTATTATTATTTTTTTTTTTTTTTTTTTGAATTTAGGAAATCTATTTCAATATAAATTTACCCTACGACTGTCATTACACAAGAACTAAACCGCTTGACAATATTTAAATTTTCAAGAAATCGAGCTCATAGGTGTTCTGACCCTTACCCCTCCCCCCCCCCCCCCCCCGTCTAGACCCATGTATAAGTCTATGTTGATTCTAGGTGCTATCCTTGAAAAGATGAATGAATAATAAATTTTTTTTTGGGATTTCACTTTCCCTCCCCCCACGGGCATCTTCACCTCCTATCCATGGAAGCTTTGAATATATTTTTGGTGGAGTCACGAAAAAATGTTTGTTAGGAAGGCCTCCTGCTTGTCTGTATTTATTAGACTACAGTCGAAAGCAATCGTTGCTAAATCACAGGTGCGATTTGCAGATGATCCTTATTACTGCGGAATGAGAGCCCGCGTACCGAATTTCGTCAAGACAAAAGTCAAAGAAAACAAAGGACCGCCGCCGGTCATGAATCGGTATTCGATCGGCACGTCGATATCGAACGGACACTTGGCCGCGACTCACGCCTCCCAACATAATCCAGTCATGTGGCACGCTCGCAGTTACGACAGCGGTATGGGTAAGTCGCCGTACGTGTGGATGTAAATAGCGACGTAGCGTGAGCTAATGAGAACGCCGGTTGCAGATTCGGAGTTCCTAGATTCGCCTTACAATCATATTTACGGAAGGTTACCAATCCCGACCAGAGGATACATTCCGGCTACCCCGAGGAATATGTATATCGGAGATTGGGACTGAATTCGAGCTTTCATATCGCGCACCAACGACCATAACTTGGAATCGACTTGAACGCCTATTATCATAGACTGCACTACTGCCTATTCTAAGCGACAGTATACCTATACGATGTATTATACTATAGATATAAATTGCGTCTCGTTTGCAGCTTCGTACATTTGAAAACGCTTCGCGATGGCGGTCCATCGATTTCGAAATGTTTAGCAATCGGTATATGCAATGGCTTATGTTTTTGTAAATTATTTTATCGTATATTTGTTTCGTGTTATATTTTATTTTTACTACCTTGTATTTTTATATCATTCGTTAAATTTAGTCAATTTTTCTTTTTATTTCGCTAATAAACCGCGTACCTGCGTTAGAGTTGAAGATCTGATAACGTGTATGCGTTTTTCCTCTCCATAAGTGAAGTGCACGTTGAGGTCCATGTTTGGATGTTTTTTTGTAGTTATTTCTAACGTTTTATTTATTCACGATTGGAACGAGTACGGTTTTTACGAATTTTACTGCCTTTACGTTAACGTACTCGTACCGTGGGCAAAGAATTTCACCATCGAGCTCGCTTATTTTCATTTTTTCGATTATTGTGTAAATATAGGGGGGGAGTTGATATCGCGTTTATGTGTAGCGAGATGGTATTCGAAGATTTGAGCGAGCAATGATTATGAAATGAAAAGAAAGTAATTTTTAATAACCATTCATTATACAATTCGGGGATAACCGTTACTATACTAGGTTATTAATATACGCATGTATTACGTACCATTTTTCAGTATTGATTTTAATTTAATGTTTAAAAAAAAAGGACTATAAGTGTACATAGGAATTTTTAATACAATAAATACTTTATCGTAAATATGTTTCTATTTTTTTTTTTTTTTTTTCAGCAACTGGTTATGAATTTGAATTTCAAATATTTTAGATTATGATAAGATCATCATTGAAATAATTTCATGAAACAATATTTAATATCTTCAATATCTACATCCCTCAAGAGTCGAGATTACTTATTTCTTCGTATATCATGGAAAAATTTAATAGAACAATTTTTAATAAATAAAAAAAAGAATGGCTTAAAATTGAAGCTCATGGATGGAAAATATTACTTCAACTGATTAACAATAAACAAAGAAAAAAAATAGCGATGAAGATAAATTATATTTGGATTCTATATTGGACAGTGATTAAGCTGGAAATGAAGAGTTCATCGAAATTAATTAATTACTCATTTCCCAGTAATGTAGCTTCAACCACTTGATTCGAGAATATTCAATTTTTTTTTTAATTTAAGGCGCGAAGTGTTGAGCAAGTAATATCGAGTATTTTTAAATCGGAATCGTTGAATCCATATCAGTTGTTCAACTGCAGTGTAGGAACCCGTATTCCCCTTGATTAGTACACATACGTATATTTTATTCAAAAATCCAAATTTCAGGGGTTATATGGTGCAGTAGTTTAAATCTGATCATTTATTCGAGTTCATCGTCTTCCATTTAGTAAAGATCGTATCCTACATTGTTAGAAACTCATCACGCAGACCTAAATTACATAATTATTATTTAAAAGTGTAAAAATCAACTTTCTCTAAACACGTTAAAATGATGGTTTTATTAAAAAAATACCTCTGTTTCAGCGAATATGCGTGTTCGAACGAAAATAACGCCGGAAATGAATTTCTCCAGTCCGAAAACCCATATCTAGACACTTTACACGAAAAAATCGGACGAAAAAATTTTTCGCTCAAAAAACGAAGAAGCCTATAGGTCGTGGATTTTTCGAAATTTCGACTATTCCAAAAAAATCGAGATAGGAGTCGTTATCAACTAATTCGAGGTCGCTGATTTCAAATCCGGTGATATTTTTCGGCGCACTCTTCTCCTTCCCCTTTAAATACTCATTTGAAAAAATAAAATTACGATTATTCCATTAAGACGACGGAAAAAAGGAAAAATATCATCGGATTCGGAATCAGCGACCTCGAATTAGCCGAAAATAACACCTCGTTCGACGTTTTACGTTGAAAATTCGAAAAATCTGTTTCCGCACTTGCGCCTTTGCCTGCGAGGGGTATGCAACCTCCGGATGGGAATGAATTTTCGATTTTCACCAGGAGAATATAAAGTATTAGGAGGTCTTAAGTTGCGAAAATTACGCACTCGCGGTTCCTTACTTGGTTACTTTTTTTGATACCAGATGGCGCCCTTGTAACGGTGCGCATCTTCGCTTCGATGTGCGAAAATTTACGAATATCACTAGGAGAATATAGGATATCAAGAGGTCTTCGGTTTCAATAAATGACGTACTAGTCTTTCACCATAATAGTTACTTATTATGATAATAGATAGCGCCATTATAATGGCTATTCTATCGCTCGAATGCGTTCAATTTGGCCGATTTCACTAGGCGAATATAAGATATTAGGAGGTTTTCGAGTTCAAAAATTACGGATCTGTTTTCCACCATAATAGTTACCCATTCTGATAACAGATTGCGCCATTATAATGGTTCTATCATCGCTTTAAATACGCTTAATTTAACCATTATCATTAGGCGAATATAGGATATTAGGAGGTTTTCAAATCCGAAAATCACGAACCAGTCTGGCATTATATTGTTTACTTATTCTGATAACAGATTGCGCCATTATAATGACTATTGATGTTTTGCTTTAAATGATCTTATTATTACGAATGTCACTACACGAACAAGGTATTAAGTGATTTTCAATTTGAACTTATTCCGGCATCTTACCTCATCTATTTAAGTAGCATTTTCAACTCAAAATCGTACCTTATTCGCTGGAACCACATTCTCAACGCTAATCCATCGCTAATTACAATTAATTCGACATATTGTTTCATAAGCGATAACATCATATTATAATATTGTCATTTTACGCAAATTTAGGCTCATTTCGAAAAAACCAATCATTCAATGAACCTTCAAAGTTGAGTGTATAAAGATTATTCATCTTCGTTCTTGAACTTGAATAACATTTTTCATTGTGATGCAATAATTTCTTTGACAGAGAGAATGCACGCATGTTACCCCAATGAAACACACGACAAATTCCATTATTTATATTTAAATTCATAATAACAAATCTTCCAATATAAAATGATAAAAACTTGTAAAAACTAACGCTGAGATAATAATGTCCTTAAAATATATATCATTTCGGTACACTCCAAACCGAATTTCAAGTTCATAAAGATAATAAGAGAACAAAAACACCATGGTTAAACTCTCGGTGGTTTAAAAAAATAAAATAAAGTCCAATAAAGAATGCATAATTATATGTACCATTAACATATTGGTAATGAATAAACGAAATAAAAAAAATGAAAAAACCCGGTAATATAAAAATATGAAAAACAAAACCAGTAAAAATGGTTATTCTTAAAAATAATAAAAATAGTAACTTCAAAGACTAAAACGTGTTACATATGGTTACGAAATTCAGTCTTCTCGTCTGAAAGTAGGTTTCTCATCCTTCGGAATATTATCTATATAACAATGGGCAAACAATAATTAAAAATATCGCCAGAATTTTCGTTACAAAGAGGAAAAAAAATACCCACCTGCGTTAATAGTCAAAGCACCTAAATCCATAATCAATTTATCATTAACGTCGAAATCATCGGGTACACTAGCCGAAGCTTTTTCACCTCTGTACGATTTATTATCCATACAGTACTTCATTAAAGCTCTCCAACGTGTATCGCATTGTAATACGTCCGGATTACCGATAACAATTATAGAGCTTTGGCTCTAGTGACCGCCACATTGAAACGCTACGAGTCACCGAGTAATTAAAAATGTCTTTCAATTAATACTCTCGGTGCAACTAAAACCTTACTTTTTCGTTACGTAAAAATCCCAATCCGAATTGATAATCGGTTTCGATATACTCTTGACGAGATCGAACCGTCGAAATGATGATAATCAGTCGCTCCTGTCCTTGGAACTCTTCGACCGATGCGACGCTGACGTCGAGTAATTTTTATTTTTCAAATGTTGTCGAATTTTTTGAACCTATTGTAATCGAAATTAGCGAAGCGAATTGCGAAGAAATATTACATTTTATTTCGCAACATACGTACTTGCTTACGATACGGAGCGATAATACCGATGTCACTTTGGGCGACTTTACGACCCCTCAAACGAGACGTTGTTAGTTTATTCACGTAGTCGGTGACCACTTGAACTTCCAATTGATTAAAATAGCTATAAAAGAGACGATTAATATGAACAATTGAGGTATTCCCCTTATTCTATCGACGTCGTAGATACCTGGGAGAATTTTTTTCTCGATCTTCGAAGCCTTTAACGCCGTGGAAAATCAATGGGAAATCAGACTTGGGTAATTCCTCCCAACGACAAGCGCACTTAATTACATCCAGCGGTCCTTTAGTCTGGAAAAAGATCGATCGATTATTTCCGCCATTCAGGCAACTTTTTCAACGCATAGTGTGAATTTTGCTCACTAGTAATTGCCCATCGTAGAAATGATCGTTGGGAACACGAAGGATTACTTCGTGGATCTATAATTATTGAGCAATTTTACGATAACGTTGGCGTTATAATTCAACGTATTTGGGTCCTTTCGATAGAGTGGATTTTGACTCATCAATCGTTCCAGCAGAGACATATCTAGGGATACGATACAAAATATAGGTAATCAACGTAGTCATCTTTCTCGTGTATTTATTTCGAGAAAATATCGCCCACCATATCCCAACTTAATGGCCAACGTTGACCTCACAATTGGGCCCAACTGTTTAGGATCTCCAGCCAACACCAAACTACCGGTGAACCCAGATTCGTGATCTTTGGTCAATAATCCGATAATAGGTACGATCAATTCTATTTCCAACGCGTGTCCGGCTTCATCGATGAACATGTAATCGAAATACCCGCCGGTGAAATTACCACTGATTAATCTATAGAGCAAAAAAAACAACTCATTGTATCATTCGTCATTATCCGTTGAGCGTGAATCCTAGGGAGTAAAATTCAGCTACCTTCCGGCCGTGATTGGAGTAACAATTACGATTTTTTTCTTTTAATATCTTCTTCGGAAGGAAAATATAATTCTTTTTTTATCGCTTTGTAATTACTACAACTTTGCAAATTAGCCGGAACTTCGGCCCTGTTTACGCTATAAATACGTAAGATATGAGACGGTGGAAGAGCTTTCACGAGACGCTCAGCAACTACGTCCGCTGCTGCGTTTGAAGGCGCACAAACGCATATCTTCGATGAAGGATATATACTGTAAACCTAAAGAGAGAGATAAAAAAAATACCTTTTACACGTCACTCATTAAAGAGAAAAATGAAGTTTATTGTATGACCCACCTGCATAACGGCTTCGACCAGAGTGGCCGTTTTACCAGTACCAGGAGGACCATAAATAATGTAAGGGGCAGGGAATGCTGTGTTATTAACGATATTTCGGACAGCTTGCATTTGCTGTTTGTTTTCTAGAATCAATTTATTGAAGAGAGGTCTGAAAAAAATTAATTAAAATTACTTTCGAAATTGTGTTCTTCAGAATACCATCAGTCGTCTACTACATGAACAAATGATTTTTTCACAACGAATTGCAAAAAATTAAATTTATATTGATTAAAAACTTCCTCTCAGAAAAAGTGATAATTCAAGTGTTTTTCAATTAATTTCAATTTAATGAAAATAATAATAAAGTAATATTTTTTTACTCCTTTAAAATATCTCATTGTATTGAAAAATTCATATTTTTTTTTTACGATGAATGAATGAAGAAATTTTAAAAAACAAAAATGTTTTACAGACTGAAATTTTTAGATTTTTCAACGACAATTTAATTTTTTTTCATTTTTTGCATTTCTTTAATTTTTTCAGCGAATTCAAATGAATTAAATTCTTATTGCTTGAAAAAAGCTCATTGTTATTTTTTAGAATAAAAAATTTTCATAATTTTAAAGATATAATGAATTAAATTATCATTGCGTCAATCTTCCTGATATCATAATTATTATAATTATTACTTTCAAACATCAAAAAATTAAAATTTAGAAAATTAATTTTTTTTCAAAAATAATTATTTCAATTTCACAATAATACAGATGATTTTATGATTCTTTTAAATTCCAAATTTTTTCATTAGAAGAAAAAGAAAAGAAAAAAAAAACGTAAGCAGCCATGCCGCATTACTGTAGCTGAGTTTTTAAATGGGGCTTGTTTTGATTTAGTAATAACCTTGTTAACCGTTCATCACCACAGGCCACACCCAATAACAAGTCTGAAAACCCCTACCATCCTTTCCAAAAACACTTAAGAAGTTCAATTTGGCACAAATGTAGTATTTCTTGCCATGAAATAATCATGCGAACACATATTTCTCAAATTATAACTATTTGAGGGTCCTCAAATTATCTTCAAATTTTGTAAATCCGCCATTTTGGATCCATTTTGACTCAAATTTAAGTGGTTATTTCTGGTCACAAACTAATCCTACACACAAAGTTTGACCATTCTAGGCCGATTTGGTGAGATATGGAAGATTCAAGAAATTTCATGACTCAAAACTTCCTCAAAAAGCCGTTTTTTGATCTAACTCCTCTCAATATGCACTTAGGAAGCTGAAATTTGGATATGTTAGTATCCGTGACTCACTCTTTCATATGAAATCAAAAACGAAAAATTTGAGCTATTTGCCCCTTCTCCAGCCCCCTCAAAATTTGAGTGATCAGCCATTTTGAAATTTATCGAAAAAACAAAAAAACATTTTTGCGCATTTTCAAGAAGAGTCCCTCACCAAATTTTGAGCGAATTTTATGAATACTCGCCGGCGCTACGCGTGGGGAAAAAAAATATATATATATACCAAAAAGTTGGACATTTGCCAGATGATTACAAATGGTCTGAAACGCAAAGATTTGAAGACCCCACCCTCCCCCGACCTTCCCTTCCCAAATCAGGTAGGCTGTAATAGCTATCGTTTTGTTAAAAACTCAGCTAAAAAAAAAAAAAAATGAATAGCATCAGTAAACAAATAATGTCGTTGTTTCACAAAAACTGACGATTCAATCAGAGACGGCGAGAGCTAAATCGGGCCTTAGTACAAAAATTTCTTGCATCGTTTTTTTCCGATGCATTTTTCATTCCCCCCCCTCCCCAACAGTATTTTTTAGTCCTCACTTCATATTACAAAAATAACAAAATTGCACCTATATTTCATAATTCTTATTTATCACTTCCGAAAATACCTAATAATGATAATAAACCACGTATTCTTGTCTCAAACCATCAAATCAATGTTTGAACTTTTTCCCTTGCGCTCAAAGAATTTTACGGGCTCCCAAAAAAAATCCGGACACTGTGCAGATGCACCCTTTGCATCCTCCTCTCGACGTCTCTGGATTCAAGACTAATCTAATTGTGATTTCATAAAAATAACGGTTTTCTCGCCATCTTTATCTCGAAGTTTATTTACTCTTATTGCGAAATCTTCATTCAGAAGTTTGCCACAATAGTCGCAAAGTAACTCGCCTTCTTTCCCAATGTTCATTTTCTATTTTTTTTTATTTTCGGTCTCCACTGATTTCGTGATAGTGTAATATTAGCATAGGTGCAACTTAGTAGTCCCCATCTCTTTCCCTAAGGTGTACGAAAAAATTACAAGATCCTTTCTTATAGAGAATTCAATGAGGAACATTTCATTACACACTACTTTTACTCTAAAACGTGTTGTTCGTGAAAAAAATGCAAAGAAGTGATTTTAGGGGGCGCATTTGTTACACGTTCAATTTTTTTGACCAATTTCCTTGGGGGTTAAAAAATTGTCATAACTGTACCTTAGGGTATGAGCTATTTATGAACAAAAATTCAGCCATGTACCCCTCCCCTCCCCTCCCTCCAAAAAATATTTAAAATTTGTGGACAATTTTTTTATTCTTTTATAAATTGACGCCATGTGCACACTGGCTAGAGGCGTGCCTAAGTAGGGTTATAGAGTGGGCATAAGGCGGTTCAATGAGAATTCAGTAAGTGAGTATACGAAAGTCCGAAAAATTCAAAAAAATATCATTAAAAACTTTGAAAAAATTTCAAGAATGTACATTAATGTATACAGTGTTCACCATTTGTGAGAATTTCAAAATTTTCATCCATTCAATTCAGAGTAAAAAAATATTGAACTATCGATATATGGGGGAAATTTCTGAGGAAGGGGTAAGGATGGGGTTGTCAAAAATGTTTGCGAGTTTTCATCGAGGGCAATATTTAGGACCACTTGTGACCGAATTCGGGTCAAGGTCTGTTTTCACTATCTCATCAGAGAGCCCTTTGCTATATTTTTTCTTTAATAAATAGGTACACACATTTTTTTTTTTTTTTTTTTTTTTTTTTTTTTTA